>JAHDVE020004307.1:0-122546 GCA_022606495.2 Halesus radiatus
TATGACGATGTCATCTAGGTAAGCCATGGCGAATTTCCTCAGGTATCCGGCTAATACTTGCTGACTCATGATTCTTTGAAACGTTCTGGGTGCTCCCTTTAACCCGAATGGCATTACTCTGAACTGAAAACTGCCTCCATCTGGTGTGGTGAATGCCGTTTTCTCTCTGTCTTCTGGGGCCATCGGTACTTGCCAGTATCCACTTTTTAGATCCAGTACAGTGAATACCTTGGCTGTGCTCAGGTCTTTAAGTGTTTCGTGTATGATTGGCAGAGGTGAGGGTTCGGCTATTGTGGCTTGATTCAATTTTCGGTAGTCTATGCAGAACCGTCTTCCTTCCTTTCCCTTTTTGGCCACCACTACTGGGAAGCTAAATGGGGATCTGCTGGCTTCTACTACTCCTTCTGCTAACATTCCTTCAAGTTGTTTATATAATTCCCTTTTCTTCTCATCCGAAAGGCGGTGTGGTGGGACGCAGATAGGTCTCTCGTTAATTAGGTGGATTTTGTGTGGTGGTACTTTCGCTGTTCCTGTCACGGGGGAAAATACTTCGCTATATTCGCGTATAAGTTCCGCGTATCCTTCCTTCTCCTGGTCTGGAATTTGATTTAATAGTGGCCAGTGGATCTCGTCCTTCTTTTGTTCCTGGCGAATGGGTACGAAGTGGGTGGTTGTTCTGATTGATCTTCCGAAATTTAAACAGTTTCGCATGAAGTCTATTGAAGCCTCTTCTGGGAGAGCCAATCGCGTCCTAAGATAATATTTTCTCTTAGGTTTTCTCCCACGAGAAATTTCCATTCCTGTGTTGTATTCTGGATGTCAAATTTCAACGAAACGATACCCTTTATTCGCATTACGTCTCTTGTATTCGCCAGTTTAAGGCTTTTGATGGAAGATTGCTCTAGTTTGGCCTTTTGTGCTATGGCCGTTTTTATTAGAGAGTGGGAGGCTGCTGAGTCTATGAGCGCTTGATAGGTTTGTCCCTCTATGTTCACTCTTATTCTCGGTAGGAAGGAACCCGATGTTGCCGTGTGGCACTCTGCTAGTTGTCTCGGTTTCTTTCTTCTTCGCCCGGGTCGCTGTGTTAGTACCGAGCTCCCGGGCGGTACCGGTTTTCCGGGTTCCGGTCTCTCCTGTTTCGGTTTACTGTGGATCTTTGGGCCGGTGGTTGGCGGTACGGTGACCGTCGAGGTGGAGAACGGCGAGGCTGGTCACGGCGAGGCGGTGAACGGTGCTGAGATGAACTCCGCTGAGGTGACCGGTGAGGCGGAGAGTCGTGTCTGGTTTGGCGTTGGCCCAGAATCTTGAACCTTCCTTTGGAGTTCTCATACCTCATCGCCTGGTTCATCCACTCCTCCATGGTGGTGGCGTATACGTGGGCGTACTGTGGTAACATCTGACTATTACAGAACGCCGGTACGAAAACATCTAACTCTGAGAGGTCTTTCTTTGGGTGAAGCCGTGCGAACATCCTTTGTTTGTTTATTATGAATTCCGCCAAAGATTCTGTGTTTTCTTGAATTTTGTGGAATATTTGGTTTTGAAGCCGGAGTTCCACTTCTGGTCCCTCGTACTCCCGAAGGAAAAATCTTTTAAAGTTCTCCCATTCTGGGTGCTTGTATGTGTTAGCCCAGTCCTTGGCCTTATCTCGGAGCTGGGTTGTTGCTACCCTTGCTTTATTTTCTTCGTATGTTTTTGCCGCTTTAAAGTACTCCTCGCACCGTTCCAGGAAGAGTCGTGGGAATTCTTCCAATCTCCCGGAAAATATTGCCTCCAGGCGAGGTTCCCTTTGACAAACCAACATGTTTGCCAATTGTCTTGTTATCACTGTCCCTATTTCCGTTATTTGACTTGCCGTTATTTGTATCGTCGGGGTGTCTGTCCTCCCTGTTGTCTGTAGGGGAACATTCGCTGTGTCAGCTGAAGTCGAGGTTGAAGCCGGGAGGTCGTTTAGTTTATCGTTGGACATGGTGGCGCTTTCAGCTGCCGTGCTACGTGTTTGTGGCATTTTCATTTATTTATTTTTTTCAATAAAAAATTCATACCACTTGTTGGTTTCCTGAGCCCACTTTTGTTCGGTGTATTGCCACTCTTGTCTTTCCCATAGGGTAGTCACTGAATTTATGTATTTAATTTTTTTATTTTTTTTTTAAAACATTGTTCACTGACTTGACAAACACGCTGGGCGCCAATTGATAGGGGGGTAATATCAATAGGGCTCAGAGAAACAATTCGTGGTAGTATAATCTTTGTTTATTTTATAA
Source organism: Halesus radiatus (assembly GCA_022606495.2). Lineage (NCBI taxonomy): Eukaryota > Metazoa > Arthropoda > Insecta > Trichoptera > Limnephilidae > Halesus > Halesus radiatus. The sequence continues at coordinate 2,265 of JAHDVE020004307.1, forward strand.
TAATCATATACCGTCCACTAGGTACTAAGTCTTAATATTAAAGAGTGTCTATTTCACTGAATTCACTTGGACTTAATTCTATGGAGGGTCTAATTCACTGAGTTTACTTTAGTTTATAAAGACACTGGGTAACTTCGCTGAGTTGACTTTAGTTACAAAGGCACTGGGTAACTTCACTGAGTTGGCTTTAGTTTACAAAGGCACTGGGTAACTTCACGGAGTTGACTTTAGTTTACAAAGGCACTGTGTAACTTCACGGAGTTGACTTTTGTTTACAAAGGCACTGGGTAACTTCGCTGAGGTGACTTTAGTTACAAAGGCACTCGGTAACTTCACGGAGTTGACTTTAGTTTACAAAGGCACTGGGTAACTTCACTCCGCGGTGACTTTCCTTTCCGGAGGTAAGTCGAGGTAAGCACTCCACGGGTGGAAAGTCCGTGGTGGGGGTTTGGCATCTATTTGCTGGTAACAGCGGGAGTCTGCAGCTCCGGGAGAACTGCCTTCTGTAGCCAAAATCCCCCCTTTTGAACGCCTGTCGAACTCGACGGCGGTTTCTTCGGGAGCCCGTCCCTTGCGTCCGGCGGCCTGTGATTGGCTCGGCATGGCGCACGGGGTTTATCCCTTTGGGCGCTGCGGCGGAGCCTTCCGGGCGGGCGAGTTCTTTCAACGGCGTTTTAGCTCATTGCCATCTCGTATCAGTATATTGCCGTTGGGGCGTGTCTTGATAACTGTATTTATTGTTTATCCTGTTAAAATAAATTACACCCTAAAATGAATCGATATTTTTCACCATATCCGAAGTTAGTTCTATTGCGGATGATCGTAATGTATCAGATGACAGTGGCACCATATATGTTTAAACTTTGTTCCTATAAATGAAGACAGTGACGACAGAAGTGAAATTATCGTATATCGCAATAAAAGTTTGAGAATAAAAGTGAATCTTCGGATTCATTTTATTCTTCTTCAGATGACTGTACAAACGAGATTTTTGGTATTATTCCCCCAACAATTTTTTTTCCAAAAACACATTTTTTTCAGAAATAGTTTTTTTAATTGGAGCTATGATATTCGTAATAATTCATTCTTTACTAGTATAATTTCAAAAAAATCATTAAAATTGATTGATATTTGTTAGTGCATTTTTATTGAATACCATACTTTTTTTAATTTAAAAACACAGAATATATCTAGCAAATTTATATACATACTTGCAAAATTAGCATAGCACTCAAAAGGTTAATAAAGTGGTGAATACAAAGTGTATTATTTTATTCATTTTAAATCGTATTTTTAATTTATTTACAGCTTATGCGTAACTTTAATGCGAACTGTTTGCAATATACACCAATAATTATACAGGGAAAGTCTGCAGAAAATATACTAAAAAGATATCGTACCTCATTGCTTCTAAACTTATGTGAATGGTGCGAGTACACTTCCGGTGGGTTATTCCATGCCAGCCTCTGACAGAACGGGGAACAAGAAGAGGAAGTTATCTTATATTACAATTTATTTCTAAATACTTATATATTACTGAGGATGTTTGGACAAGTAGTCAGGATGTCAATACGCCGACTTTCGCTTTAACCCCTCGGGTTTCTAAAATTGCTTTACATGTTATGATGACCTGTCACATTGATAATTCAACCTCAAATAAATTCGCTGTTTTAAAACGTATCCCAAAATTAAATACTGTTTTCGAAAGCAGATGAAAATACTCATTTAAAAAATAATATTAGAAAAAATCTTTTCAGAAGTATTTAAAAATTGATTAAAAAAATAAATAAATAAGTAGCTTACCCTTAATTTTTTCACCTGAATATTGATAATATCCCTTTATATGAAACTAAAAAACACATGTTATTACACAAATGAAATATAAAGGTAACTGTCACTTCACTTTTCTACGTTTCAGATAAAAAAAAATATTAAAAATAAAACGGTAAGTTTAACCATACTCTCAAATTGCTGGCATTTTTTCATGTCGGCTTAAAAGTGTTGAAAATACGTTATTTATGATCTCTATATAAACTAACGTCTATTGAGTTTGACATTTCCCATAAAATTTACGCGTTGCAAATGACGCGCTGCACGAAAACATTAAAAATTATTTATTTTGTACAGAATTGTTACATGTTTTCACTAAATATTACATTAGAATAGCTGCTTTTATGAAATATCATTATAGAACGTTCCAGTTACTCAAATTCGTAGTTGAAAACGTCATTCGAAATACACAATACCGTTCCAAAACGTAACGATTTTATGAATCATGAAAATTTAACAATAATAAATTACACAAATGAAGAAAAAATAATACAAATAAGTAGTTAACACATTGTTATTTAATAACGATATAGTTAACTAGACATTTTGAGTAAATTAAAGTACACAAATCAATCGCTGTGAGTCATCTTTTTTATCCAATATAAATACATATAAAAAAATGAATAGTACAGATATACCTTAATAGATAATTACAAAAAAAGTATAAATTTACTTAACAAAAACTAACCAATTTTTTGTGGAAATTGTTGAATTGAAATGGTTTTTGTGAATTAGTAACAAAGTGGAAGATACTCTCAGTCTCGCCCTGGTGAAAGACCACCATTCACAATTGAAACATTGCTTAAAATGGCTTTTAGCCGTGTTTGGTGACCAGATCTGAATAGCCAGGAATTACCCCAACTTTCTCTACCACTTCTTCTTCCCCTCCCCAATACCTTCAGCCTCACAACATTCCCCAATTGAAATGCCATAGTCTCACTGGCTCCAGACGGTTGGGAGCAGTTCTGACTCTTGTGCGGTATTCATATAAAAAATATACATATTGTCTAGGTTTTAGAGGCTTATTGTCTTATTTATCTACCGTAACATGGATATTAAAAAGTTACCTAGCTCATGGTGGAAATGAGGAAAAAAGTTTATTAAGATTTTCCAGAAAAAAAAACATTGGTATTCTATGACGCCAGAGTTCACAGGTCGCCAGTTTTTTTGTTTCACATGAATTAATTTCTGTTTCGTGTTATATTTATGATATGTTTGTTAATGAAAAAAAATATGTACAAAATTTTTATGCCCGGCGACAATAAAACGAATACTAAAAAAATGGTTTATTTATGTGACTGGAATATTTTCGATTTTCAAATGTCAAATAGGAACCTCCGATAATATCATGAATACTTATTTGATCATTCCTTCTCCGTACTATCAACTGATTTGACATGTTTCTATTTAAATGAATACCTTTGTAAATATACAAAACTCATAGTTCATATTTTAGGTATATATATGTATGTACTGGACAAAATAATAAAAAAATATATTTATCGACCGCAACAGAAAAAGACTTTAGGTTGAAAAGTCGGGAAAAAATTGGTGAAATATACTTATATCTGCAAAATGATATCCCTTAGGCGAATGTGTGGTAAAACCATGGATGATCGTGTGAAAAATTCGTAAATAATGCAAGGGACGTTTAAATGGTTTGGGCATGTAGAACGAATTAAAGAAGAAAGAATACATGACGCGAATGTGAATGTAAGAAGAAACCGGGGACGCCCGAAAAAGACATGGTACGGTCGAGTGAATAAAATACTTGAGTCGGGCCATGTCAGAAGTCGGAATAACAGAAGAGAATGTATGAGACGATGTATGAATGTTAATGAAGCAACAATTTTATGCTAAGATCGAGTTGTTCGGCGGTCCGTCCTCTCTGCCTACCCCTGCAGTGAAACGGCGTGATCGATAGTTAGTTATATCTGTGTGGGCTGATAAATTGCCAAGTGGTGTGGTCGTCACTGTGATTAACGTGTTTTATGCGTCGCCCATGTTTTTTCCTCGTTTTTAGTACTAATGCCCTATATTTTACTCTTAGTAAAATTATTTACTCATTTATTTAAGTAATAAATTTGAACTCTTCATTTTTATCCAAGCTAAAATTTACAAAATTCTAAATGTGTTCCTCCATTAAGTGTACAGCACCAAAGCTCGAGAAATTTTCTAGCACTGTAGGGGAGGGGTTAAAATAACTGATATATTGCTTCTCATTTTGCAAAATTATATATTTTTGAAAAACATAAGACTGTATTTTAAAATTGCTTTATCTCTGGTTTCGAATTAGGTATCTACGCAATTATTTAAATCTTTACATCTTCGCATTTTCTGATAATGACTGTTCTTATTTTGAAATTCCCCCCTTTCAACAGACTCTCTATATAGGTACTGTGAAAATTTATGGTTTTTGAATTTCTATTGAAAATGGCTCCACAATGGCGCACCGGGCTGAATGCAAATGAAACTCTGTCGGCCGTAATGATCCGAACAGCTAATCGGTGCAAATACTATGGATTGTAGAACCGGAGGACTGATTTTATTAAGGCGATGCAATGGGAAGTAATGCAAAATCGTATGTTTTCGGTTTGAGAATTTTATGGCCTAGGAATATCATAAATCATTTAATTATATAATGCTAGTAGAAAACACCTTGGCCTTTCTTACAACCGTCCAATTTATTTGTGTCTTTTTATAAGACTAGAAAAAAATAAAGTACCAGACCTGAAAACAATGTTTAAAGCGCAAAATCTCCTACTCATGAACCCCTTTTCTGATATTGTGATATTGTTCATTGTGGAAAATTAAGTTTTTCAGAATATGACAGTAAAACATTTTAATATTTATGCCTGAGATTGACAAATTAAAATAAAACACGCGTTTTGATGACTTTTTTTTTAAATCGAAACATATGGCCATAAGCGAGAATTTCAACCTTGTCACCACCTGCATAAGGAGCGCGTAATTTCGTTTGAATTTTAGCGAGTAGGATGGCTTTAAACAAAAAAAAACAAAAAAACAGATATTAACTGTTGCTTTGGAAAAACGATTAAAAATCCCAAAATATATTTAACATAATATATATAAGATATAATTTTTAAACAAATAATTTTTTTTATAAAATACTGATTTTAATATTTTTTTTAGAAAATATTTTTTTCACAAAATCAAGTAACAACCGAAGCATCAAAACAAGTTTTATATTTATAGGTATTAATGTGAAAATAGATTTAAAATCTGACTATTTCCTAATTATATTTATTTGACTCTTTTTTACACCTCTGAAGTAAATAAACATCTATTTAAAAACCAGTGGTATTTATATGTAAAATTTTTATGTATGCAAAAATAATGATTTATTTTCAAAATGTGATTGACAAATTCAGAAGTGTTGTTCTTTTTCAAAACCTTAGGTTCTCCTTAACTCTAGTATTAAAATTTATAGAAGTCTTTCCTACATAAAATGTAAAAATCGTTACAAATTAATTTAAGGACCCTCGATTACTTTAAAATATCATCTTTATGTTTGTTATCAAAAAAATAACTAAATTTATAATTAGTATAAAAATATGGTCGGAAAGTATTAAGGATCTTTTTTATTGCTAAGTTATATAAAAATAATATTTTTCTCCGCTGTTTCCCACCGTCAATTAATTAAACATTTTCTTAAACCTTTGGTTTAACGTACATTAATTATTAATTTCGTATTTTAAAATGATCTCAAAAAGTTTAAAAAGCTTTTAATAGGTATTAACGATTCTTATTTAATTTTCACACTTTTAGTTATTTACAGTGTTGCGGGCTGTGGACGCATTTGCGCACCGATGCGTGAATTTTATTTTTACTTTTTCTATAAGTGACTTTAGGTAAGCACTTGAGATTAATTAATGATATAAAGTCAGAATCGAAGAACGAGCTGATGGCCATACCGAAAAGCGCATTCCAGAAGTGCTTCTAGGATTGGAAGAAGCGCTGGCAGAAGTGCATTATATCTGAAGGGGGATTACTTTGATGGGGAGGAAATGGATATTGATGAATAAATAAATACTTCTCGAAAAAAATCGAAATTCACCTTTTATTTTGAACACACCTCGTACATTATTTCATGATTGTTTTTTTTTACAATTTATATAGGTCTTACTAAACTGAGTATGATCAGTTTTATTGCAAGAAATATATAATTTTTAAATATTTATTTGATTAAAATGTAAATAAAAATACCATTATAATTGGACCATGTATTACCATGAAACGTTTTGTTTAGTATTTATTCTTTGATTCAATCATTTTAATTTATACTAGGTCTTGCCTATTGCAGTCCTGCAATTGGTTTGTATTACGAAGTCTGCATTATAGGAAGGTTCGCACCCAGTTTGACCCACTCTGAGCCTTACTCTCTTCGAAAGTCGATATGCTTACGGTGTTTTTTACGATATTCTCAGTAAACAACAGCCTTTATTTACTTGCTGTAGAGATATTCAAACCTCACTAGACGATTTGTATTATTCACCCGAAATATACTTAGTGTTAAAAACGATAGTGTTTTTATCTAGTTTGAGTAACAATCACCCACTCATGTTAAGATTTTCTCAACATGTTCAATCCCAAGTCCAAGATTAATAACCTTGGGCAGATCGAAGACTTCCTTGCACAGACACATAATTAAAAAAAAATAAGTAATCTTTACGTACGAATTGTTAAAATTAGTGCTTTCATTGTTTTCTGCCATAGTTACAAAGTGATTGATGAACGGTATTATGTCATTTTGGGAGGAAAGAGTTTCGAATAAGGAATGCAACCATTTTAAAGAATAAAGGGTACCTACTCAATGATAACAATCGCGGGGGTAATATATGGCCACAGAAGGAAAAGGGAAATTATTTGCCGCGCGAGATCTTCCATTATTCAGAACTCAGGTATAGAGAGCAAACGAAAAAATAAACATTTTCCGGACTACTTAACAAGTACAATGAGATTCTGCTGGTTTTTTTAATACATATTTTTTGTAGTCTGCAAACGTGCTGTTTCCCTGAATAAGGAACTCTAGTCCATTTTTTTTTATCAATAATGTCTTTCATACTTATAAATACTAGTATATTTCGATTTTTTTTTCTAAAGTTAGTGTTCATTGTTAAAACAATTTTCAAAGTTTAAATTTTTCAAAGGCCGTCAAAACGCTTCAAATCTATGGCCGGTCGGTTTTGATCAGTTTTGAGGTTAGAATGTCAAATTTCAAAGCAAGTATGAGCTTTACCGTAAAAAATTATATATTCTATTCGTGGTAAACCATAACTAAAGATAAGAAATAAAATTATGTACTTTTTAGAAAACTCAAAGAATAATACTAGTATTGACCATTAGCGTTATCATAATATCCGTATTGATAATTGGTTTGATCATTAATACTCTAATTTCTTTCATGAATAATAGTTGTTTTTATTGGACAACAATTATAGAGCTTAAAGTCCCCCAAATTAAATTAAAATTTTGCCAAAACTAAAAAAATACATGTTTAAAATACAAAACAAAATCAAAAAATATTTTTTTTCATACTAATCCAAAAACAGAATGCTCACGTCACGTCAGATGTTCCAAATGCAATGGTACCAACATAACAAGGTGTTTTGATGTGCTGATTTTTTATTCACTTTTAAATAACGATTTATAAATTCTATGTATAATTATGTGTAATAAAAGATATGCATTCAGAATCGGCTTTTGCTGATCTATATAAATATATATTTTTAAAGGCATTGTATTTTTCACTGGAGTTCCTTATTGCCCTCATTTTTTAGGTACTTGGTGTTTCTAATATTAAATCATAATTTTTTTTCTTCTTTCTTATTTATGACTAATTGATGTGTATGATGTGTAAGTTGTAGAATATTGCTTGTCGTTTGAGTGACATAAATGATTTGACAGCGAAAATAATACCTTTGTGCCGACTATTACTATCTCTAAATAAAGAAACATTAATTTGAAAATATATTTTAATTTCAAAGATTTTTTTTTCTAAATACATCTAAATAATAAAGTTCTTAAGTAGTACCTACTTGAGATTTCACTTTTGAAAATATTCTACCAAAATAAAACTTCTTCTTTTGTATATGTAATCTATGGCCAGATCGTTATATCTATGGCCTAACCTCAATAGGACATGGCGGGTTAAATATTTTTCACACTAATTTTATAACGTTATAAAGGGTATCCGGTGGCAGAATTAGGATTTAAAATTGAAATAAAAAATAAAGTGCAAAGGATATACATTTATTTCAATAACTATTACAAAGAAGAGAAGCGCGGATTTTATTTCTAAAAAATTTTTTCGTCTAAATGTAGACTAAATGTCTGGAGTTGCTTCTCCCACCGGTGTCTGGTGCGGCCCTTTGGACGTCATCACTCTGGAATAACACTCTTCTGGCATTCTTAATATTTGTCCAAACCACCTCATTTGTGACTGTTCTATGAAGAATAGCAGTGGTTCGATAATTAGATCCTCTCGGATCGTCGAGCTTCTTATTCGATTCCATTTTGTGACTCCTGCCAGTCCTGAAAATGAAATTGACTTTATTTAATTATTATCCCATGAAACAAGTTAAAAAATATAAAAGAAGATGATATCAAATTTATAAAATGAAAAGTAATCTACGTTTGAGAAAGATTTTTTTTTCTAATACTTTAAAGTAATATTTCGTAAAACAGTAAAGCATAAGAAATGTATTGTTTCATAATCTCAGAGACCGTGTGTATTCTACTAGCACAGCATTGTTAGTATATTTACCGCTGTTTTCATAAACGTTCCCCATCCTTTTGTCCTGGGGGTATGACGTCAGGGACGACCTTAGCTTCCGAGAGAAAGGATATTTTCAGGAGGTCCCATCTACTTAAACAAAACAGTAATTTAATTTACAAAACCACTTGGTAAAAGCAAATTGCATGAAGTGAAAGAGCTTTATTTTTTCTTGCCTGGCCATTCATTATGTCACTGCAAATCTAAGAATTATTAGAATTTTCCGTCAAAATTATTGCACATGACATCTGGTAAATTTACAGCGGAAAGTTCACCGAACAAAACACGGCGGGAAAACAATTTTTTATTATTTTAAAATATGTTTTTTTTTCTTAACTGAAATATTTTATTACTAGTAGTAGGGAAATAAATGAAATAACAGTTCTGTTAGGTTAGGTGAGGTTAGGTTAGATTTATTTTGAATTGTTTTGGAACATTTGCAGAATATTAAAAGGTGCCTAATCAATCATAACATCACACTTAAATTTTTTTTGTGCACGCTGTCACCTACCTTAGACTAGGTTTCACCTTGTAAAGTAGGTAATGTAAACCATAGTATAATATAATTATATAACATATATTATATTTATGTAATATAACTTATATTTATATATGCCATATTGTATGAAAATATAGCACTTGGAAGTACCTGAAAGTTAATAATTCAGATAAAATATTCATATGTTTATTTATTTATTTATTTATTCACGCCTAGAAGGCTTTTACAAGTTTATCACATAGTTTTACAAGGGAATACAATAATGTACACATAAAATAATAAATAGGTGTAAAAGAAGTAAGTAGATACAATATAACAGTATGCAGTTACAGCGTAATTATCACAATGAATAATAGTTTATCCTGTGGTTGCATTATAACAGCAGGTTGTACAAAAGAGTATAAGAAGTAGTTTAGTGCATAATATAATAACATAAGTATAAAAGAAGTGAGAAGGTAGATACTATGTAAGCTGCTAGTTTCAGCGCAATAGGTGGGTAATAAAGGTAGTAGAATTATAATTGCTATGACGTTGTAAAATATGAACAGTTTATAACATACGTGTTTATAAAACAGCATGCCTTTATTTTACCTGATTTGGTATTTTGCAGAAACATAACATAATAAAAATTGCAATAAAAAACGAAGAACATGAAAAAAAAAAAAAAACTTAATAAATTTAATGAAAACATTCAAGTAAACTGATTTTTAGCTTGGAAACATTGTTGTAACGGTAAACATCAATTGAACTGAACTCATTGCCAAGTCTGTGCAATCTTTGAATATGAGAGTTCTCGAAATAATTATTTGAAGACGCTGGATTGGTATACAGAGTTGCTTAGTTATGGTTTAGTTATTACTAGATATAGGTGGTAAATTATAAAGGAACATATAAATAAAATACAAAGCTTAATAATATATAAGATACAGAAATAGAAGAAAAAATAAAGCAATTTATAACATTTCTAATAAAATCGCTATTTTCCATGACGTGAAAGATGGTTTACTTGCTTTTTAAAATATTCGAAACTGTATATAAAAATATGTCTTTATAGTCACATTCAATAGAATTGTACAAACGACACATTCGAGCGAGTGAATTAAAGAAGGCAGTATTTTTATTAGACAATTCAAACGAAATATTTTGTTGACTGTTTAAATTGCGACGATCAGGAAGTTTAATGTTAATATTTCTCAGACAATGAGTGGATTCAGCTGGTCATGAAAATTTGTTCATAAATATTTTAAGTCAGCAAGTGTTTTCTTTTTTTCAAAGTAGTATAAATAATGTATTGGAGACATTAATGACCATGGGAAATAAAAGCAAAAGTTGATCACATAATAAAGGCCGATGACCTAAAGAAACATGCGTCATGAAATCAACGTCATGTTTTTCAAATAGAAGATAAACATTAGTTTTCGACCTATTTCATCACTGATAAACGCACTGCCAGTAACTAACTAACTAACTAACCATCACGCCGTTTCCCCGCAGGGGTAGGCAGAGAGGACGGACCGCCAAACAACTCGATCTTGGCATACACTTCTTGCTTCATTCACATTCATACATCGTCTCATACATTCTCTTCTATTATTCCGACTTCTGACATGGCCCGACTCAAGTATTTGATTCACTTGATCGTGCCATGTCTTCCTCGGACGTCCCCGGCTTCTTCTTCCATTCACATTCGCGTCATACATTCTTCTTACACTCCTTTCTTCGTTCATTCGCTCCACATGCCCAAACCATCTAAGCGTCCCTTTGGCACTGCCAGTGATTATAAAATAAAAAAAGCATCATAACGAAAGGAGGGTGGCAAATATTCACTACTCTCCATAGATCTTTCTAACGGAAAGGGGATTAGAAAATTTATAATCAAATTTTCATTTTCTTAGAACGCACCAAAAAACCCATTGTTATAAAATATATTAATAAAGTCCATAGTTTTAAATAAGAGGCTTAGAGCCTTTTATTAAGGTAACACTGAGCAAGAAAGATTACTTACACCTTAATTGAAATGATTTCAGAAATTTAACTTATAATGACGATTGCAATTTTTTTTACATAGGAAAGACGTTTTAATATTAGTGTTAAGGAACACCCAAGGTGTTTAATAATAATTATTCTGCATTTGCGATCCGTATTTTGGAAAAAAAATCTTTCTTTTGTTATAAATAAAAGTTTAAAATTTTTACATACAAATACAACCGGTTGACAATTAGACAAAATTGAAATTTTGGAAATTAGAAAAAGGGTTAGAAGTCAATTAAATATAATTAATAATCTCTTTAATATATGTTCACATTAATATTAATAATAAAAATAATTTCTTACATAATTTCTATTTTAAATTTGTTATATAATATTTTATATTATTTTTTTATTAATATTTTTGATTTCTTACTTACCTAATTTAATCAATTTTTGTTCATGTTTATAATTTGTCTAAAGTTGTCTTAATTTGTCTTAATATTAATTACTGTTAAGCAAGGCTGCGTAATGTCACCGTGGTTATTAAATCTATTCATGGAAAATTGTATGCAAGAATTAAAAGAGGTGGGCCTGGGCGCATAAATGAGTAGTCTGAAAGTATGTTGCCTGTTGTATTCTGATGATGTAGTGCTGATTGGTAACAGTATGGAAGATCTACAGTCCCTCGAATCTAGGATGCACGAAGTATGTATGAAGAATGAGCTAATGATGAAAGTAAGTAAGTCTAAAGTCATGGTGTTTGAAAGAAAGAGTACGAAAACAGTGTGCACTATAGTTGTAAATGATAAATACTTGGAGCAGGTCGATGAGTTTGTGTATTTGGGAAAAATGTTTACGAGATGGAAAGGCTGATAGGGATATTGAAAGAGGAGTGAATGCAGGAAACTCCATTAACGGAGGACTGAACGCGGTTGGCGCAAACAAAAAGTTGTTCAAAGAAGCGAAGCTAGCAATCCACAATGGAGTGCTGATACCAAACCTGATGTATGACAGTGAGGCATGGAACTGACAGAGGAAGGATAAAAGTAGACTGAATGCTGTAGAGATGAGATCTTTCAGACGAATGTGTGATAAAACCATTCTCGTACGAGTATATGATCGTGTGAAAAATGTTGAGATTCGTTAAGAATGCAAGGCTGATGTAAGCGTAGTGAGAAAGATTAAGAAAGGGACGCTTAGATGGTCTGCTCATGTAGAGCAAATGAACGAATAGAGGAGTGTAAGGAGAATATATAACGCGAATGTGAATGAAAGAAGAAGCCGGAGACGTCCAAGGAAGACATGACACGATCAAGTGAATCAAATACTCGAGTCGGGCCATGTCAGAAGTTGGACTGACAGAAGAGAATGCATGAGACGTTGTGTGAAAGCGAATGAAGAAAGAAGTGTGTGCCAAGATTGAGTTGTTTTGCAGTCCGTCCTCAGTGCCTACCCCTGCGGGGAAAGGCGTGATGGTTAGTTAGTTAGTTATGTTTATCATTTGTCAATACTTGACATTATTATTTTTTATTATTCTGTTTGTCCTGATGAGAAAGGCTTCTCTTTCGAAACATGTTGAAATGTATATATTAATAAAGTGGTGATTACAAATTATTTTTTGATTCAATTATTATAATAATTATTTCACTGGTTAGCTGTTCCCCCCTTGTCCCGGTGATGTAAAGTGCAAGACTAGAAATTCCTTTAAAAAATCTCCCAAAAGCCTTTTTTTGTCTCCAGTTTTCAATAGTTTTCGATCAGAAAAAATAAAGTTCCTTTGTCACACCGTACAATACGTACAAATAAACCAACACCATATGTTTATTTTTTATTTATTTTAGTGCATAAGCAAATGTTTACTATTAGTGGGGTAGAGGTGGCACCCTCCGACATTTTTTTTTGAACAGGCATCTAATGAAATCTTACAAAATCATTTTCTTCATAATTCAAAGGTCAGGAATTTTTTAGGACATGTGCATTCTTTAAAATCAGGAAAATGAGGAATCTTTGATGCCACCATAGGGTAACTTCGACACGTGCAAAAAAATAAAAATAAAAAACAAACACAATAATTAAACGAATTATTGATTTGACATGTCAGGTAAATTGTAGATAATGGAACAAATGTTTTATCAGACTTCAGATGCTATTTGAGTTTTGACCTATGTTTAAACTGAAGTCACCCGTCACTATAGTATTTTGACATCACGTTTTTGAGGTTCTCTATAAATTGTTGAGTTTTCGATCCATGGGTTAGGTATACAGCAATAATCTTGATTATATACGTTTATTTATAATGCCAGGCAATTCGTAAGGGTCATGTTTATTTCTTTATACGTTTATATCTTTGTGTTTTTGGCTTATGTACATAACTTACCACTGTTGTTGTTAATGTGTGTTTTCGTGGTAATACATGTAAAGTTCGGTACTTGTTGTAAATTGTCTGAATTTACATTATTGAGATGTGCCTCTTTCAAAAATATACAATCATTATTTAAAAGATTTATTAAGCATAATAATTCATTCGCGTTTTTATAAATGCTTCTTATATTTAAGTGCATAATTATTTAGAGTTTGTTAAGTTTTAAAAAACAAGGTTGCAGTGTTCAACATTATTACACATTTTTCCCCTATATTATAGGTATTATCTAACTCATTCATAATAATATCATTAATCATAATTTGACGATAGTCTTTAGTGAAATATTTGAGTATCCAAACAAATACATTAGGAGGTATGTTATGTTGTAGGTAAGGAAGAAATCATTATTCGTAATATCGTAGTAAAGTCGCGGTACTGTAATAATAATGTTGTATGTAATAGAAGTAGGTACTACGAGCTTTAACTGGAATCGTTATACAGGGAGCCAACGTTAGCATATTGTGAATAGAAAATATATTCATTAATTTCTTACTTGATATTTTAAATGAGAAAGGCATTTTATGTGTATGTTTTATTCACGTAGTAACACTTGTCGTTAGCTCAGTAGGCTGGATTGATTTTTTATTTTCTTTTTTCGTCGGTGGAAGAGCAGTTGTAGCACGTCGGTGCTTCCTTCTTATTCGGGCAGTTCGGCATTTAGATTATCTGGTATCTTTCTCTCGCACATGTATTGGAGTTTTGATGAGCATGTATAGTCGTTCAGATCTGTGCTATGGAATACTTCCATAGTGCCACATTGCTCATTGGGGTTGTTGGGCTCCCCGGGCGCCCACTGATCGAATCCCGCTTTATCCAGTGTTTGTCCTAGAAAATCAACACGAGATCTAAAACACTGACACAGCCAAGGTAACAGAAACAACATTTTACAGAGAAGCATTGCACAAATAATAATTTACACAGCCCGCAGATGACATCCATAACAGAGCTGTTATTCGAAAATCCACGACCCAGAGATGATTGTTCGAAACCAGGCTTTACCGAGTATTCTTTCAATGCGTTTTAATTCAAATAATAAATAATATTGTGGAGATCGCCCCAGGCATTGGAATAACAGTGCCAAAACTACGAGATATTATTTTTAATTTTATTCATACTATATTCAACATATTTATACATAACAGATTATTTTTAGATTTAAAATCTTCATAATTGTTCAGCAATTACAGTGTGCATGCAACGCTTAAAACTCTCCTTATGCGTTATAATAATTAATAAAATTGTTAAGACCGATTTACGTAATGTTGTTTGAAAGTTCCCACACATTAAAAATAATAGTTCTGCGAACATTGACAGCATGTCTTATGACCTTATGCTCATCAACAAACTCGTTACAACCCTCACAGGATAGATTGTAAAAAAAATGTCCTGGGGTATGTTACATTTTCTCAGAAGTGCCTTTTAGCAGGCAAATTTCGCAATACCTATACAAATTGGTACTAACATGTGTTAGCAGGCAAGCTGATATTAAATTTTGAAGTACCTGCTACTGATAAACGAGTTTTCAAATGATAGAACATGGAAATATCATTAAAGCATAGATTTGAGATCGGTCTTTGGTGTCATCATCACGGTGGTATAATTATCACATTATGCTATCGTTTAAGACGATTCACTGGTAGAACATATTTAATAAGAATTTAATTTAATGGATTAGTAATTTCTTAAAATGATTGGTATTCACTTTCTGGCGTCATTATTAATTAAGTAATTAAAAAAAATATACTTTGTATACACCACTATATAAATATACACGAATAAATATAGATATTTATGTGTATTTATAGAGGGGTGTAAACAAAGTATATTTTTTAATTAATTAATTAATTAATGTATTAGTTTAAAAAAAATTGATTTCATACAAGTTTAAAAAATAAGCGGCCTCTCGTTTTCCTTAAAGTTGCCTAAATTGACTTTACTAATTATTAAGGTGGTGGTTTATGGAAAAGAACTGGAAATCACAGAAAATAGATACTATGAAGTTAATAAGCCATCTGAAGTTTGGAAGATGAAGTTTTATGTTTGACGTGGCATATAAATAGCCAACATCAATTGGTGCATCAACATAAAACTGTTGTTCTTGTAAAAAATGTTAACACTGTTATATAATGTTAAATATAATTTTTTCCATATAAAATCAAATAATATGGCGATCAACCAAATTGCCTTTGCTGTTCCCATTTTTTTAGATAAATCATGTTATTTAGTAAGTATTTAATTTTGTGGCATTTACTAGCTAGTTCCGATCTGTTAATCCGACTTCTGAGATTACCCGACTCAAGTATTTAATTCACTTGATCATGCTTTGTCTGCTTCGGGCGTCCCCGGCTTCTTCTTCCATTCATTTTCACGTCATATATTCACTTTATACCCCTTTCTTCGTTCGTTCGCTATATATTCGTTGCGTGCGCAAGTAATTTTCATTTAATTAATTTGTGTTGTTTCGCAATTAATTCATTTAAAAATAATACATAGTATATTTGCGCATGTTCCGGAATGGAAGATACTCTCAGTAATGCCCTGGTGAAGGACCACCATTCAGAATTGAAACGTTGCTTGAAATGGCTTTTAGCCGTGTTTGGTGACCATATCTGAATAGCCAGGTATTTAGCCATTTCCCCACCTTCATACACAAGCTTTTATATCAGCTTTTCGTAGCTGTATCGAATATCCACCCTCCAGCTAATTGGTCCTTTCATCGGTTAATTATATTTTTCGAGCTTACACAATGGCGTTACTTTAAGTGAGTTAAATTATAATCTTCGAAACATACCTTCGATTGTCTTAAATTCATGAGGAAGAATTAAAGAACTAATGCCAATCCACATATAGTTCTCAAGGTCATGTCCAACTCTTTTGTTTTTCAATTCGAAGGTGTTCAGACAGGTTTCAGCCTCGTCTTGACTGTTGAGAATCACGAGATTACCTTCTTCGATTGAACAGATTTTAACGGCATCGTGCCAGGAGCTTGGCGTGTCATGGAATTTGTAACAACGGTCATCCGTCGGCAGCAACTTTTCGTAACCTGGAAAAATATATAATTCTACATGGTTTTCTTAAAATTAATTTCTTTCATTAATTTTACGTCCAGTAGAAATTAAAAATAATGACAAAATAAAAAAAAAGGATTACTGATAATTCTCTAATATTTAAAAAAAGGTACATGGATAAAAGAAAGCAACGGTGCCAAGCGTTGCCAGATGTTTGCCGAAAAGATTTATCCACAGCAGCTAGTGCAACTGGTTGACATTCTTCTTGACATTATGTAAATTAATGTTTCATATTTGTATACTTAAATAAAAGGAAATTTAAAAAGGTTTTCAATATAAAAATAAGAAAAATCCAGATAATAATATATGCCGATGTTCCTTTCAATTAGAAAACATGACAAAATTGCGAAATCAAAGGTTTAGCGGCTGGTGCAGTTTTTCGAATTAAATAGTATTATCCAATAAGTAGGAACTGTACTTAACGGTACTAAAAATCACCAATTGCTACCCATTTACATTTAGTACTAATAAATTCAAATTCATCACTTTCAAAATAATAAAAAATAATAAGAAAGGAAACTTACTCGTCCCTAGTTTTGAAAGTGTCAAATCATGGTTCTCTTGAAAAACATCCTTAAAAAATCTCTACAAGATCTACATAGATGACTTTCTGCACTTCCGGAATTCTGTATTTTCGGATGGAAGCAATGCAAATGATAGTGATTGAAAGATTAAATTTTAAATAACCTCAAACAAATATTGATGACATTCTCAGCACGGAAAATCTCAGAGAAGGAATCAATACATTAATAAAACTCTCCAAAAAGGCATTACCAAAATAATTATGATAATCTCCGTATGATGAAAAGTTTTAGTTTTCCGGGAGGGAGGAAGAAAACTGAAAAAACTGAGAAAAGTTAAATCATCAAGGATTTAAAAATATTGACAGTTTCATATAATAAAATAACCATATTACTTGTTAGTCAAACTAGAAGATTACATCACAATATGTTGCAATAAATTAACTACGTGCTGAATGTCCTGGATCTACAAACATTACACCACGCCATTACGAGGATATCAGCCTAATGACTCTCGAACCCTGTTAAAAATATTATATAAACGTATACTAATTAAACCGTATTTATAATTAAACCTTTGATTCGCTGGAAGTTATAAAAATCGAATATTTGTCGTTAGTGCGTACCTTATTAGAATACAACTCAATATTGTGATCCCCACACTATCTTATATGTATAAAAAATGTTGAACACGTGCAGCCCAAATGTTTACGTTTTATTAATTTCACACTACACATACCAATTCAACACATAAACTATATATTCTTGCTAAATACACTCAAAATACATACCCTAGAAAACAGAAAATAAATAACAGACTTAACTTATATATTTAAATTTATTTATTCCGTATTATACGGTTGTGAACTCCTGCAACTAATCAACTTCAAAATACTTCATCGACAAACTCTGCAAAATATATTATTCTGCAACAATAATTCTGGGATTAACTACCAAATACACGCACCAATTTCTCGCCTACGTACGCTTGGAAACAAATTCTCCTCTGCTATAGTTATGTATATATAAAAATCAATGTAAGTTTGTTTGTTTGTTTGTCATCGACTTTCTTGAAAATTGCTTGACCGGTTTCATGAAATCCAATATGTAAAACTGTTGCTATAACGTTTTAAAAAGTTTGAATGAAATCCAATATGTAAAACTGTTGCTATAACGTTTTAATATTAGTAAGAAAAACATTGAACCCGCAATGTTTTATTTAGGTTAGCCTACAGACACAGATTTCATTTTCAGATGTAGAAAGTTTTTTTGAATAGAATATTTTCAAAATCTAAAACACGAGTAGGTACCTACTTAAGAACTTAATGATTGAGATATATTTTGAAAAAAATAAACGTTCGGAATGAAATAAAATATTCAAATGAACTTTTCTTGATTTGGAAATAGTTACTTTCGCTGTCAAATCAATTATGTCAGCCTGATGACAAGTGAACAATCCCGAGCAAGGTCGGGCACACATCAGCTAGTACTTAATATAAGTTTACCCGTCTTTAAAAGAAACACGAATGATATTTTTATGTTGCAACGATTATAAGAGCATCGCATAGGAACTACTGTACATACTCGTATATATGTATTTTTGTATATATATACATAAATATATTTATTTTTTTAAATTATCTTTTCACTTATCTTCAATCCAAAAAATTGTTCTTCATTTTCTTTTTCTGTATCATGCACTATATTATGTATTATGCAATTTCGTACATTTTTACGTCATCCGAAATATAAAAACACGTTGATTTTTTTTTACAATATCGTGCACTCATATTATATAATATTATGTACTTGTATATTATGTATCATTTAGGTCATGCTATTACTATTTTGTATTTAAAAAAAAGTATTTTCTACAAATTAAAAACATTTCTATATATAACTTATCTGTATCATGCCCTTATACATTATTATACATACATATATATCATAAATATGTTACACTTATATACCTCCTATGTATCATGTTCTTTTTTGTTAATTTAAAAACCATTTTTTTCTGTACACAAAATCATTTAAATCT
The DNA here is from genome assembly GCA_022606495.2 of Halesus radiatus. Lineage (NCBI taxonomy): Eukaryota > Metazoa > Arthropoda > Insecta > Trichoptera > Limnephilidae > Halesus > Halesus radiatus. Next base: position 21,413 of record JAHDVE020004307.1, read on the forward strand.
TGACATATGTAAAACCCCTTTGGGGCTTTAAAAATGAATAAACAAATAAATTCGTTATTTCCGTACCTGGGTCGTAGTTTCCACATTCCTCATTCACAAAGCTGATGCTGAGAGTGCTGAGGTTTTTCTTACAGATGAACCGGCTGGCTGCTTCACAGGGCCCGTCTGAGTAACTCCCGTTGCGCAACATTCGCACGCAATCACGTTCCTTGCCCGGGTTGGGGTCAGGGTGGTTCAAGTATAATTTTGGAGTTTGAATTTCTACAAATAAATTAGAACAAGAAGAGTTAGACGAACAAAAGGCAATGTAAAACTCATCCTCACGGTCGAAATACCGTTTTTTTGGTTAAATTTAAAAAATTGAGACTCTAAAATGAAATTGTACGAGTATAATACATACGTTTTGGAATTCAGAAACAAGGCGACATTTTTAATTTGCCTGCCATCAAAATTTAATTGACATTGATAATAATTGTTCGAAAAGTTGAATTTTAAAAATTTCCTTCGAATCATATTTTGTATTATGGCAGTCTGGTATATTCCAAGCTATGTTTTGGACCTGGCGCCCGAAGGAGATTCAAATGCAAAATATGCGGGCCACAATCTAGAACCATATTACTTCCTGGCAACACTAATAATATCGAAGTCTGGAACCACTAGACCTTATAATAGGAGCCAGAACGCGGTCCCCATATTTTGCGAACGATTATACTAAAAGCGCTTGCACTATACTACTTGCCTAAGAATCTAGAATGCAAACAGGCAGATAATTTATTATTATATATATCTAAATTTTCCTCACTTAGCACAAAAAAATTTCTTTCCCACATTAAACCCGCGTTCTATACTGATAACAATTTAGGTAAATTACTAAAAAATACTAAAAATAGAGAACATAAATTAAGCCACTCAGGTATTTACCAACTATGTTGTAATGATTGTTCATCGTTCTACATAGGTAAAACAACTAGAAATATAAATATTAGAGTCACAGAATATTTAAGATGCTTAAATAATAATAACTTCTCAGAATTCGCCAAACATCTAATTTCCAAAGATCACACTTTTAACAAGGACACAGGGGTTACAATTCTTCACCGTAACAATAAAAGCAAAAAATTGGATAACTTAGTAGCACTCGAAATTAGAAAATCCCTGAATAATAATGCTAGTATTTTAAATAACCAAAATAACTTAACTTTTAGTCCCATTCTGAATATTTTTCCGATAAATCGCTCTGTTCTTCCCGGAAATCCTACAATTACCCCTAACTATTTGCTTACCCCCCACTCCAACACCTAAAATTTTTATGTCTTGTCAATATTCTATATCATAAGTTAGTTATAATATTCTCCTGATGAAGGAAGGGTGCTTCCGAAACCGGTAGAGTTTTAATAAAATAAAAGTGGTCTCCAACAAATTTATGTGTTTTTTATTGAAATTTATTTTTGTTTACCCTAAAATTGTGCCTCACGGATGAAACTTTTTATTTAATTTGTTCAGTATGCATAATATGTATGTAATGAATGCAAAAATATACATATAAATTTACAAAAAAAACATGTATGCACAAATGCACGTATATAAAACCATTGGTATAGAAAAGTATTAAACTAATCAGAAACCAATATGTAACTGATCTAAAACCTCCGGACTCACAGGCTATTCACAGGAACTTAATATAGACCACACAATGCAATATGATATTTTTAAATTCCAAAAGTGCTATAAATACCATTAGCAGTCGCGTAGTTCAGTTCGGTGTATAAGTCATGTACTCCGATCCACACATCGCTGGTGGTGCTGGCCATGTTGGCTATCAGGGCGTTCATCTCCTTTTCGGAGGTTGGCACTACGAGCTCAGAGCTTTCCGAGGAACACATGGATATCGCTCCTCTCCAGTCCAGCGTTGCCGTATGCTCTTTGTAGAATGCCTCGAAGGCAGCGGAGTAATAGTAGTCATGTCTGAAAACTGGTTCCGACTCCTCTGCTGATGTGACAAGAAAAAAACGATGGTTTTAAAGTTTATCCAGGGACAAGTGTAATACATTTCATATGACATTGAACATCATGTTTTTGCGGTTGCCTCAGTGAAAACTACCTGGAAGCAGAACGTGGAAGAGGTCTGAAGACCGAATGAAAGACGGAACAGGACTAGGAGGAAGAAGGCTATTGCTAGGGACAACAGTTAATGATGAACATCGCGAAGGAGGTCAAACTGCATCCCGAGTTATCGCGCTGTGATTAAGAGAAGAAAGTTTAATATAGTGACAATAATGACAAGAAAGAATAAATATTTTACGGTTGCTCACCATATGTGCTCCTAGAGGTTACGACGGATACAAGTCCCAGCACGAAAAATAAACTTCCAAACATTCTGTATTTTACGCGTTTGAAAAGGACCTTCGGCTTATAAACTTACCAGTCGAATCGTGCTAATATGAATGCACCCCATATTTATACACGAAGTAGAAAAAAAAAATTACGTCACTTTAATGGTTATTGATAAACATCATTAGAATACAAAATTATTGATCGCATATGAGCAACGGGTTTTTCAAGAAAATCTTCCTCGTCTCTTGACTGGACGATAACCTCGTGATCTTTAGCCCAAGTCTGGTGATAAGGTCAAATTGTATTATAATTTCTTCAAACAATAGGTATTTATTTTGTGGCGTCAATATTAATAAATTAATTAAATAACATTCTTTGTATTCACCACTTTATTAATACAACCGGTTTACAATTAGACAAATTTGAAATTTTAGAAATCAGAAAATGCGTTAATAGTGAATTAAATTTAATATATAATGATATATTTTTTAAAAATATGTCTTGAATTTATTTTCTTTTTAATATTAATAATAAAAATAATTTCTTTTTTAATTTCTAAGTTTATTATTACTCTAACATAAATTTGGTATAATATTTATTTTTAAAATTATTTTTTTATTAAGGTTTTTGATTAATTACTTACCAACTTCAATCAATTTTTGCTGTGTTGATAATTTGTCTATTCTTACATAATTGTGCTCTAATTTTTATCATTTGTCTACCATTTCGGAAGTTAGTTCTATTGCGGATGATCGTAATGTTATGAGACCTATGTTCCTATAAATGAAGACAGTGTCGAGAGAAGTGACATTATTATATATGGATAAAATACAATAAAAGATTTCGAGTAGAAAGTGAATCTTCGGATTAATTTTCTTTTTCTTCAGATGGCTGTGCAAACGAGATTTTTGGTATTATTCCTCCTACAAATGTTTATTAACCACAATGTGGATTAACCACAGTTTGAAAATGGTCTTAAATGCTGAAATAGGTGTCACGATAATGAAAACTAAAAATACTTGCAGAACTTAATAATAACATTATTAAATTCGATTTACATTAAATTTAAAAAAAAATTACACAAACGAAAAAACATATTACAAGTGTGGAGTTAACACGTCGGTATTTAATAACAATATAGTAAAATAGACATATTGAGTAAATTGAAGGATAAAAATCAATACCCGTCAAACATTTTTTTTTTGTTAAATTATTCTTTAATTTAATTTAAATACATATGAAATATTTAATAGTACAGATATACCCTAATAACTAATAACGAAAAAGTACAAATTTATTTAACAAAAACAACCCAACTCAATAGAGAAAGATTTCTCGTGTTTGAGCTCGGTAGAAGCGCTATGTAGCGATAGTAATGGTATGCTACAGAAATAAAAATACACCAAGAATGTTTTATAGATAAAGTTTGTGCTGTACACTATAATTACTACAAAACACATTATCTACAAAACAGAAGAGTAAAAGTACATGATAACAGATGTGCAACAATAGGGCGCTTACAAGATATAAACGTAATTAGTCATATTTGGAAAGGCCTGATCAAATATTTTTAGAGGATATTTTTTTAATTTCTTAATTTTTTTATTATTATTGTTTTTTTAATTTAAATACATTATTTACAATAAATAGTTTTATTAAATTTAAGAAGAAATTATAACTTGTAATTACTGTTGGAGTTATCTAATAATTGTTTAATTTGTGATTAGGAAGTAATATAATATAATAATATTATAAAATTTTATACCTTGACAGGCGTAATGGAGATGAGAAGCATTAGTTTTGAATTGAGGGATTTCTAAGTTGCCACGTGATCTTGGTCGGTTACTTATTTTTGTGGAAATTGTTGAATTGAAATGGTATTTGTTAATTTGTAACAATGTGTTCTTTTTGAAGATTTTATTAAAACTGGGGACTCTAAAAGAGTTAAACAGCTTGTGGAAATACCGATTGTTCTCATAGGATGACTTTCAAAATCAATCTCTGTATCTTTTCAACAGGTAAGAGGTTAGTTTTAAAGGTTCCTCCCAACTGATTATACTATGTTGTAAACTGGATTGCGCAAGCGAATAATATATTGTTTTTATCATATTGGATGATAGGATGTTTCTCAATCTAATGAATATGTAAATAAGTTTTCTTACTCTGGTTATCGTATTTTTTTCTTGTTATTTTAATTTTAGTTGACTCTACTAAAACACCTTGATACTTTATGCTATTTTTGCTGTGATGGGTAAACATTTGGCATCGTCGTATTCTTTTTTATTTGCACACCGTGACGAATGGATTTTGATATAAATGTTGATAGAACTTTTCCATCTATCCCAATTTTCTTTAGTTTTTCGGTGAGTTTGGAATATGATATGCTGTCGAAAGCCTTGTGAAAATCTATGAAGATACCTAGACACCTATTTTTATTATCTAAAATTTGCATTATTGCTGATGTTAATTTAGCGATCGCATCCCGAGTGATGAGATTGTCTCTAAGACCGCTTTGGTTTGGACTCATTATCTTCTTCTCTTTTATGTAGTTATTGAGTTATTTCTTCACATGCTTTTATAACTATTAGCTATATTTGATGTGAGTGCTATGGGACGATAGTTTGAAATATTTTCTTCGTCACCAGATTTAAAAACCGGGGTGACAATAGTTTCTCGTAGTTGTTCGGAAATATGCCCTTCTTTAGACTTATATTTATTATATGACCAATTGTTTTGCTGATTAGCTCCCGAACGGCTTCTAACGTTGTCATAGTAATGATACCATACCCAGGACTTGCTGATCCTTATAAATTTATTATCGCATTTTCCACATCTTTGTCAGTTAGTGAAGAAAAGGTCTGGTTTGTTTGATTATTGGCTAAGATATATATTGTAACCCTCTCCGGCTATTGTTCTACTCATCTCAAGATTCGTGGGTGAGACTGATGGATGAAGCACGGGGAAGTGGGATGTATATCATGACACAGTAAATAAAACCCTATTTAAAGGAAACAACATAATTTATTGATTCTAAAACCACGACTATCATGGTGGAGCAAAGAGGAAGAGAAAAGAGAAGGATTAAGTTAAAACGAAAAGGTTTAAATAATAAATGATGGCTCTTATGGTCCGATTCTTCTCCTCAGCATCATGGAAGGCCTCTCCAGGTCCAGATGCTCACCGATTTCCGCCGTCACCTTCAGCGAAGTCTATGACGACTCTTCTGAAGCGCCATCCGCCACAGCTTCTTCCGTGGGGTTCAGACAATGGAATGTGAGGATGCTACCTTATGTCCTGTTTGGTCCTCGATACAGCAACTGACCCTCTTGTCCGTTCATCACTCTTCTGGGATTTTCTCCAAAGCAGCAAGCACGCGCGGTTTGGTTTCATAGCCTCACAATTTGGCCATCAATAAATCAATAAACTAAAACATACCCACTTCGGGTAAATTCAATAGACGCACTCCGACGTCAAACAAAACAGAAAATTAACACATAATCCCTCCCAAAAAACACGTCGATCACGACCGCCCGAGTCAGGTTATATCGCCCGCCATGTTGACTTGCTCCCTTCCGTCCGATGTCTCCCATAGAAATTCTCTCACGAATCTCTCTTCCGTAGACAATCATCACAATCATAGACGCGGGGTCAGTATTTACGTTACAATATTTCGAGCAAGATTGGTACCGACATTTGCAAAATAATCTTTAACCCTTACCACTCCTTTGTCCGGTGCCAGCCGACATTACTATTTGTACGCTACAACTCAGTTGTCGGCTGGCGACCGACAAGATAAGACGTGCCCGCGCGGTGTATTTACTTGACACGTGACGTTGTTTCTTGCTATAAAAGCTATAAAAGTTCATCTTAGCAAACAAGACGGAAATTACAGGGAAATAACAAAACTAGAAAGAACCATCTGTTCAAATAAAAGCTGACGAATAACTTTATATGATTTAAAAAAACCCATAGATTTAGTAAATAAACACAATGTAATCCGTCTTCCAGAGGGTAATAAACCACCCCGAAAGTAGTTTTTAAAAACACAATAAACAGTACCGCCAGCAATAAGATAAATTTCAAACGATAAAAACAATATTAGAAAAGCAGGGAACTCACTCCCGACATCCATGCTATATATACCATAGATTTAGTATTCATTCTACCAGTCTGAGGATGCCCGTGATAGGGTGAAACCAGTCCAGTCGAAAATAAATAAGTGGAAAAAAGTTACAAAGGTTTTTTAATAATAAAAAAATCGTTTCACTTTTTGTAACTGCGTATCAATAAATTTATATTTTGACATTATTTTAATTACAGTTGGCCGATAACAAATATTAAAAAAGAATGGATTTATAAGGGTTAAATACATTACCACAAAATTTTGAGTTTTTTTCGGTGTCATAAGTGATTCCTTGATAAAAAACATATTTAAGTAATTTTTGTTTTGTTGTATCCTTTGCTATTGTATTGATAAATTTCCAGATTTTTTTTCTGTCTTGACCAGCATCTTTTATTTTATAACGAAAATACTTTTCTTTTGCAATCTAATTAAAAGTGAACCTTTATTTTTATCATTCGGGATTTTTTTAGATTGGTGATAGTATTTTTCTTTATTTCTGATTGATATTACTAATCTATGGGTTATCCACGGCTTTGGTAATCTATGTTTAGATTTAGGTTTAGAGGCACTTACTATTGTAGATAAATTTACATGCTTTTTGAGAGTTGTTTCAAAATTTACTGGAGATGTATTTGGATTATCTGATTCAAATAATGACGCACAAGTTTCCATTTTAAGATTGGTTCCTAAAATTTCCAGATTAAATTTTTTTTTTTCATATTTTTTCCCGCCAATTCGATTAGAGTTGGTATTTATTTTAACTATGTTATGGGCGAATATGCAGGTGTAATGATCAGTAATACTGGTTTTCCATAAAATTGATATATCTTTTCAGTGTTATTTGAGTTACACCATATATGATTTATGCGGAAAGGATTTATCCGAAGACTGTTCGTGTGGCGTTATTTATATATGATTTATAATTTAGTAACGTCATTACATTTACATACTATTCTTTCGCTCTGCTATAAGTACCGTCTCCAATATTTATATTGATCTCACCAATGAAAATATTACAAATGTCTTTTAAATTCAGTTATAATTGTTTCATTTCTATTATGAAATTTTTTGGATCAGATCCATGTATGCGGTAGACGTCGATAACATGTTAAATAAATTTGTCGACTTTTATACGCAGTTTTAAACAGTTTGCTAGTTGGTATTGCAATTTTTGTTATTGCAATATTGTTGTGTTTATTTAGTATAAACACCGCGATTCCACTGCTCTTGTTAATAAGTGTTCTAGACGAGTGGTATGTGTAGTTAGGTACAGCCTGGCAGAATATTCCTGACAAATAATAAATTTGGAACTAAACATGTCGTTTGTATAGCAACACCAAGGTCTTTGACATTTCATTGTCATTTTACAAAAAGTACCATAACCTCAATTACATTATAATTCATCTAAGCATAATCTATCACTACTGTTTGCTTTAGTTATTTATCAATAGTTACAAATCAGTTAAATGGAATAGACCAATAAACAGTGAAATGAGGAGGTTATTTACTGTGTATTTCGGCGTTGTTTAGCTGAATTTCACGCTAAGAAACTAAGACGCTAAGAGTCTAACGTTGAAGACGTTTACAAACCCACTGCTGAAATGACCGGTAAATTATAATGGTCTGTTAACAGATTTCGTTCGCATTTAAATAATATTTTTGTAGATTTAGGATAATTTTTTTAAAATTGCAATGTACATTCATATTTGAGGTTTGGATTCATTTGACAGTTTATTGTAAACAAAAACGTCCAGAAGAATAACGACTCGTGTCAAATTTTGTTGTTTTATCTTTTTTAAATATAATTTAGATAGTCAATATTTTTTTGAGCTGGAAGCGCGAAGCATGAAACATCAGGATGCTGAAAATGAGAAGCAAGATGAAAAAACGAGAAGCGGTGAGAAGAAAAAACCAAAACATAAATGCAAGGAGCGGAAAGCTAGAAACTGAAACAAGAAGAAGCGGGAAACAAAAATACTTTCTCTTAGTAAATAAATGTTTTTTTTTTTTATTATAATATATTTTTTTAATTACTGCAAATTAACAGAATCTTTAAAGCCGTGTCTCCTGCGAACTTTTTTCCGAAACATTACATAAAAAACCATACACAAAAACATTTGTTTTCATTCACATTCCGTCTCCTGCAAAAAGTTTATGTTATGTTTTATGACCTCAAATAGACTGAAGCTGAATCCGTCAAAAACTGAGTTTCTCTGGACCGCCACAAGCAGACGTCAGCATATCATTGATAACTCTCCAATAAATGTTTAAAAATTTAAGACATGTTTTAAATTACTGGTGTCAATCTGTTTGCAGACTTTTCTCTTAAAAGTCATGTAAACAGAACTGTAAGTACAGGGTTCTTTCAATTGAGGCAAATAAAGGCACTATGGAGAAACCTGCCAACATAGGCAACTAAACTGCTTGTCAATTCGTACGTTGTGTGACGTCTAGATCACTGCAACGTAATATATGCGAGTCTCCCCAAATACCAAATTAACAAATTGCAATCAGTATTCAACGCTGCAGCAAGACTTATCACCGGCGTATCTAAATATTCTCACATTTCATAGCATCTCAAAAATCTCCACTGGCTGAAATGTCCTGAAAGAATCCAGTTCAAGCTCTGCTGGATGGTATTTAAGTCACTTAACGGAATGGCTCCGGCTTACTTATCAAAACTGTGAATTCCCAAAAATACCAACTCACGGCAGTCCACCTTTAGGTCAGCAGCGTCATCAGCTATCGGCAGGTTGAAGAAACCAAAGCGCACACCTAATACTAAGTTCGGGGATCCTACTTTCGGAGTGTCAGGACCTAAAGCCTGGAATGAACTGCCGCATGACTTAAGAATTATCAAAGACTCAACAGAATTCAGACCTAAACTTAAAACACATCTTTTCAGACAATCATACCCATACATTGAAGAAATTCACCTGTAAATTGCTTAGCTAGGCTAGCCGGATAGTAGTTACCTAAAGTCATTAAATAAATAAAATAAAAAAATTCACGCATTGGTGCGCAAATGCGTCAACAGCCTGCAACACTGTAAATAACCAAAGGGTAAAATAAAAATAAAAAGTTAATATTTATTTAAAAGCTTCTTACGCTTTTTAGGGTAATTTTATAGATATTTTTGAGTCCTAAAATTCATTTTATGAATACTTTCAAGTCTTAAAAATTATAAGTATCTCAATAAATACCAACTCTTCTTGTACCACCAATCGTCTAATAAATGTAATATCATTAGAAAAGGAGCAACAAATAACCATATAAAACTATCATCTCTATAAATACATTTTCTAATAAAACTTTGTTCATCTGAAGCGACCTGCCAGGTAAGTATGTTTTTCTGTATCTGTTTGTACATAATTAGTTAAGAAATATTTGTACAGTGCCCTTGAGGTGATTTTTCACAAAAACGGCGCTATACAAATCATCCAATTATTATTATTATTATTATTAATGGGTGTATCTCATATAAACAGCTCCAGGAATATCCTCATCATGGAAGCCCGCCTCAGTCCAGCCTCTAGCATCGACGCATACTGGACAAATATATTGGCCCCTCACAATATAAATGCCGCAGCACCCTTAAGGAGTTATCTTACTCTTATTTAGTTCAATTATTATTTTTCTTTATTTATTTATTTTTACGATGTGATGTATGTATATATTTTGTATATTTTTTTATAACTATTGAATGTATATTGTTGTATGGAATGTGTGGGACTGCACTAACCTCCCCACATACCGGAATAAACATTTATTATTATTATTATTATTATTGCCATTTTCATGTTAGCAACACACCAAATACTCGAAAGATTGACCAAGTAGGAATGAATCGTAACATAGTAAAATGATCGTCGTACACAGGTGGGAAGCAATCCACGTAATCTGTATATTACACCGGTCACTGGAGAAATCTTCGATTTTAGATGTTCAATATGCTGTTTCCATGTGAGTCGTGGTCAATCAGAAGGCCCAATTTAATAATGAATCATATTTTTTTGAATAAAAAAAAACAGATTTTGGTAGATGTATTAAGAAATTGATTTATTTACTTGTTTATCATAATATTATCGGTGAAGCTTATTTAGTAATTTTCTCGCACATAAACAGGAGAGGTAATGAGGAACACGATATGTCGTTCAGCAGGAAAGTTTCTTGCAGGGTGCCCGGGTGCTGCGTGAGCGCTCCGCAGTGCTCTTCCTCACCGGAAGGGCTCCCAGGTCCCCAATTGCTGAAGCCTGCCTCAAAGAGAGTCTTGCCTGAAATATCAAGAGGTTGCACAGGTACTATTTATAGATATCGTCTAAGCCCAACAGTTTTGCCTAATGATAGCAAGTGGAACAGCGCTTTCCTCATTTGAGGAAGTATGATGTGGAATGCATGGTAGGCTTCGATTTAATTTAATTTAAGAAAACTTCAAGTACACACGTATTTTAATTACAAAATGGTCTAGCTTATTACCAGGTGGAAGTTTCTTCAAATTAGCTCAATTATCCTTAAGAGGAACGGCTGCGTGGTCTGTTTCATATAATAATAATAATATTTATTTAAAACACCCATTATTTTACAGAAATATTTAAGAAGGCTTTGACTGTCCAACTAGGAACAAATCCCGTTTTAGGACAGTCAAATTGATAAGTTTAGTTCATATTAATATACATATGAGAGAATATAAAAGAATCCATAAAGTAAATTTTAGAAGAAAAAAAATAAAATTATTGTGTTTTTTTTTTTTTTAAGTATGTTGAATTTTTTTTTTTTAAATTTAATGTACTGTATTGTAGAGTAATAATGAATTACATATGTGATATAAAAGCTTAAAGTATAAAGTATAACAGTTTAAAGTATGATATGCATTTTTTAAATTTTATGTAGATTATTAATGAATTACGTATGAGATGTAAAAGTTTAAGTGTAAAGTATAGAAGTTTAAAGTATAAAAGTTTAAAGTATGATATGCCTTTTATAAATTCACTGTAGGGAAAGAATGAATTATATATGAGATGTAAAATTTGAAAGTAAAAAGAGTAAAAGTTTAAAGTATAAAAAACTAAAGTATGAAATGCATTTTGTAAATTAGTGTAGATTAACAATGAATTACAATTGAGATGTACAAATTTAAAATATAAAGTATATATATAAAATATAAAGTACATATATAAAATATAAAGTTAATATAAAATATGTATATATTTATATATATAAAATATATAAAACTTAATTTTGGATTTGAGGCCAAAATTCAAACCCAGACTGAATGATATATTTTTTAAAATTAAAAGTATAGTAAAAATCTAGTACCGATTAGAAGTATTTTTTTTATCTGTTAAATTATGAAATATAGGCCATTAAAGGAATCAATTTTTCATTAGAAATTATTTGCGGGTTAACGGTAGTTTTGTTTAATTTGTAATATTTGTTATGTAAACATGATTATATAAAATGAAACAATTTTTTTTAAATCTTAAAAAAAAATTCGATTAGATGTTTTAAATTGTGTACGGCAAATTTGTGTTCCAAAGTAAATTATTTTTAATTTAAATTTAAGTCCATCATAATTTTGATTTTAACACTTTTCAATTTTTTATTTTTTATTTATTTATGTTTTCATAGTAGAACGGAATTTTGGAAAGTCGGAAAGTTGTCCCTAAAATCGTGAAAATTTTATTTCTTTAATTGCCTAAATTTTTTAATTGAAAATATAAATAAATAAAATACTTCTAACACGTACTAGATATTTGCCCTTTGATTAAAAAAAAAATCATTCGGTTTGGGTGAGAATTTTGACCTGAAATCCAAAATTCAGTTTTTTATGAAACATGCCGCATAGTCGTCCCCCTTAATATGTTAATTACTATCACGGGTGGGCAAGCGCGGGAATTTCAAAAGCTAAAATGATAACCCACCATCTTTCTCGTCCTCACGCCACAACTTAAGAATAAATATACATGTTGAATAAAAACTTCGAAACTACTCGTCTGAACATAACGTAAGTATTTACTTAGCACAGCGATTCACATAAATAAATAAATTAAAACATTACTTTGTATTAACCACTTTATTAATATACAACGAATATCAACATATTTCGAAAGCGATGCTTTCTTCATGAGGAATATATGGAATTCTAAAAAAATAATAATGTAAAGTTTAGACAAATGATAAACATAGAACACATTAATGTAAGAATAGACAAATTAAAAATATAAACATTAAATTAATATTGGAAATATATATTTTTTTTATATTAATATTAATATGAACATAAATTCAAGAGATAGCTATTTAAAAAAAACGATTATTTATTAAATTTAATTCACTATGAACGCTTTTTCTGATTTCTAAAATTTCAAATTTGTCCAATTGTTAACCGGTTATTACTATTTTTCAGTGTTCTATGTTTTCATGATGAAGAAAACATCGCTTTCGAAACATGTTGATATCTATGTATATTAATAAAGTGGTGAAAACAAAGTAAGTTTTTAATTCAATTAATAATAATGAGGCCACAAAGTGAATACCTATATTTTGAATAAATTATATTCACATATGGTAAATAAAACTGTTGTCCTTACCGTCGATTGTCCTATGCTCTCCTGGAGTCAGCAAGTCGCTGAAACCCACCATTACGTGATCCTTGTTAAAGTTACCCTGCGGTGTACTTTTAGCATACTCGATGAATGTGTCTGTGCAAAATTTGGCTTCCTCCGCGCTGTTAAGAATAATGAGGTACGCTTCTTCGGATGCACACACTTTTAGTGCATCGTTCCAGGAACTTGGTGTGGTATGAAGTTTGTAACAGCTACCTGGCAGTGTTGATTCTTTTTTGTATTCTGTAAGAGAAAAGTGGTAATTTGTTTATAAATTCAAATAACTACCGATCACATCCGTTTTCAAACCGGGGTATGAAAGAATGGATGAAAATACATGTAAATATAATTATAAAAAGTGCGAATCTTGATAGGCGAATATATGGAAAAAAAACCTCAAAACAGCCAAGCAATTAACAGAACACTGCCTCCTTAGGAGATACGTGCTGCTGTTGATGGTTGGAAACCACTAACAGTGGGCATGGGAAAATACAAGAAATTATGACTCGTCTCTAGTGCCAAGGTTCTGCATTAACTCAAACCAGTAGATATCGCCAAACACCGTAGAAAGCACAATGGCTCTATGGTAGGAATGCTTACGGGACTTTTGTAGACTATGTCAAGATTTTATTTTTAAATACTTGGTCGACATACCAGGATCATAAGTCCCACAATCCCTGCATGCCATAGTAGCTCTGGAGTTCATATTCTGAGTTAAAGCGTCTTTCTCGCATATAAACAGGAGAGCAAAAGAGGCACACGGTATATCGTTCAACTGGAAAAATCCGTGGGGAGTGCCCGGGTGCTGCGTGAGCGCTCCGCAGTGCTCCGCTCCACCGGAGGGGCTCCCGGATCCCCAGCTACTGTACCCTGCATCCGAAAGGGTTTTCCCTGAAACATTCAGATGTTTTATTCTTAGTATTGCGATGGGATGTATTACAAGCAAATATTCACACTAAAGAACAAAAGTTGGTGATGTATTTACCATCGATTGTCCTATGTTCCCCTTGAGTAATATAGTCGTTAAATCCGACCATTACGTGATCCTTGTTAAAGTTACCCAGAGGTGTCCTTTTAGCATACTCTATGAAGATGTCCGTGGAGAGTTTGGCTTCCTCGGCGCTGTTTAAAATAACAAGGTGCGCTTGTTCGGCTTCACATACTTTGAACGCGTCGGTCCAGAATTTGGAGGTGGTATGAAGTTTGTAACAGCTCTCTGGCATAGATGGATACCTTTTATATCCTTTAATGAAAAAAGTGTATCCGTTTCATTTTGTAACTCAGGTATGGCAAATGTTTGGTCCAAATACCCAAATGCATCATCGGACCGCCACATTAGCAATTTTTTGTGGTGTATTGTTCTGAAAAGTAATTACTGCAATTTGCGATACAGGCATTTGTATCCAATTAGCCGCCTCACCGGCTACTCCTTAAAGCTTCTACTTAGTTTCATATCCCCTTACTTTCCATAATAGATTATTTTTCCATCCATACAAAAAATACCTAGTGTTTTACTTATCTCAGATCACTACCACACTTTCCCGATAGGCATAATTTTTATAATATATTTGAATACAGAAGACTAAACATGAACTTAACTCCGCTTTTCGAAATTGTTAACAGTTTAATAAACTTCCTTTTTCTTCTTCAACAAAGCGGGTTCAATATTCTTAGAATTAATTCGCGACCTTTAAAACATATTCCTTTAAACATTACTTACATATTTAACTATGCCAGGGTATATGTCTCAGCTTTGCCGAGAATGCGCAGTTTTTTTTATCAAGGTATATCAAAATCAATCTATTTATTTAACAAATTCATCATTAGCCGCCTTCAATTTAAAACTCTTAACCTGTTATATTGATCTAATTTAGATGGTTTACGAGTATATCAATTTTATGTATACTTTTTTTCTATCAATTTTCTTTAAGGGTCAGCAATCAAAAATGACTTTAAACATCACTTCGCAGGTTGCTAACTCAAGTAATACGATAAATTATTTTAAAAAAGATGCGGTTGATAGCTGACAGTCATGCCGTTCAGTGCTCTGTTTTTGGCTGTAGATACAAAAATTCAAACGTTTAAAATCAATTTTCGTATGAAATTTTGATGTTATCAAGGAACAAAAAAAACGTTTATTAAGTTGAAATTAATATTTTTTTACTGGAATTCATCATTGAAGAAAAAAAAACCTTCTTACAAATTTTTCTTCTAATTGGTATCGTTTAGTACGGATGACATAACGCGCACATCCGCCTGCTACCTCTCGGATTCTGCCTGTTTTGGTGGCGTTTAAAAATTTTAACTTTGAAAATTAAATTATCTATGAAAAAACTTTAAAAAAAAATTGTATATCAGTCTTGAAGGAGAATAATGATCAAATTTATAAAAAAAAATTTAACTCAAATTCCCTATTAGTGATAGTATCAGGATATGTACATAATTTTTTTATTTTATTTATTAATTAATTTTTTTTTACACATAAATTCACATCAACAATGTACAAATGTTATAAACATTTTTGTTTTAAAACATGCGTTTTTTTTCATTTATATATATATCTGAACACATGTACATAAACCCACGTGTAATGTATATAATGAAAAAAATCTCACATAGCCAAGGCCAGTGCGTGGGAATACCTGGTATCAATTAGTGGCAGTACATTTGTATATTTATGTTGAAGGTAAATAAATAAATTGAATCAATGCAGATTATCTGTACAGACTTAAATTTAAAGAGAACTCTTTTATAGAGAAACTTTACTTTAAAGGTTATCATATACGTTAATAGCAATAAGTAATAATCTGACAATGTATTCAGAAATGAATAAGGACATTGGTTATTAAATTTTGGATGTTTTCATTATAGGCAGAAATGATAGACATAAATGGATCGTATGTCAGTGACTTCACCTCTAATTAGGCAATAATAATAATTGCATGATGAGCTCCGTTTTTGTGAAAAATCATCACCTCAAGGGCGCTGTACAAATATTACTTCCTATTCTTTATCTAATTATGTTAAAAAAGGTGCAGAAAAACATACTTACCTGGCAGGTCGCTTTAGATGAACACAGTTTTATTAGAAAATTTAAGTATAGAGATCATATTTTACAGTTGCTATTTTATGCTCCTTTTCTATTGATGTTACATTTATTCGAAGATTTGTGGCACAAGAAAAGTTGGTATTTATTTGAAATATTTATAATTTTTAGAACTGGAATAAAATCACCTTAAAACGCGTAAGAAGCTTTTAATGGATATTAACATTTTTTATTTATTTTTAGACTTTTAGTTATTTACAGTATTGCGGGCTGTGGACGCATTTGCGCACCGATGGGTGAATTTTTAAAATTTTTTCTATTTAATGACTTCAGGTAAGCATTAACCGGCTAGCCTAGCTAACAATTTACTGCTGCATTTTTTTTTTAAATTTATGGATATGATTGTCTATAATTCTTAAGTCATGCGGCAGTTCATTCCAGGCTTTAGGTCCTGATACTCCGAAAGCACGATCACCGAACTTAGTATTAGGTGTGCGCATGGTTCCTTCAACCTGCCGATAGCTGGTGACGCTACTGACCTAAGGGTGGACTGCCGTTAATTGGTATTTTCAGGAATACTAAATAATAATATTTAGGAGGCAAAGCAAATGGAAGCCAAAACAGCTGTTAGGCATAGGAATAACTAAGTACCCTATGGTTTTTTTTTTTTAGTATCGCGTTTTAGATCATTTGTATTGTATACCATAATACTTATAAAGAAAAAATAAAAACATGTTTGAACTAGTAATTAGAGAAGATTGTACAAATTATATTTAAAATTACCTTAGAAAAAATGTTTTAGGGTGACAGAGGCATATAAAAGTGGTTAAATAATGGGTTGTATTTGAAAAAAAATTCTGAAAGATCTTAAGAAATGTCTATTTTGTCGACGTACCTGAACCACAGGGATCACACGCTGGCTTCGATTGGGTAGTCTTGGGAGAAGTGCTAGAACTAATGCCTCTCTTGGTTCCGGCTATCTTTCTCTCGCACATGTATTGGAGTTCTATAGTGCAGGATAAGTCGTTCAGATTTATACTACTGTATACTGCCATACAGCCACATTGCTCATTGGCGTTGTTGGGCTCCCCGGTCACCCACTGATTGAAGCCTGCTTTATCCAGTGTCTGTCCTACAAAATCAACATGAGAACTAAAACACAGACACAGCCAAAGTAACAGCAACACCGCTTTCCTAGAGAAGCACTTCACGAATAATAATTTACATGGCCCGGAGATGATATCCATAACAAAGCTGTTATTAAAAAAACGATTGTTAGCAACCAGGCTTGAGCAATTTTGGAGCGTTTTAATTTTAAAAAAATAATAGTATTGTGGGGATTGTCCCAGGCATTGGGACAACAGTGCCCAAACAACCCGCTCTTATTTAAAAAAAATATATTTACACTTTATTCAACATATTTATGACATTAAAGATTATTGTCGATTTAAAATGACCATAAATGTAAATCAATTAAAGTATGCATGCAATGTTTAAAACCCAACTTATGCATTATAATACATAAATAAAAATGAACGAAGTATGTATGAAGGATGAGCTAATGATGTGTGTAAGTAAGTCCAAAAGACAGAGTACGAAAACAGTGTGCAATATAGTTGTGAACGATGAATACTTGGAGCAGGTCGATGAGTTTGTGGACTGCTAGCTTCGCTTCTTTGGACAATTTTTTGTTTGCGCCAACTGCGTCCAGTCCTCCGTTAAAGGAGTTTCCTCCATTCACCCTGCTTTGGAAATCTCAGAAATTAGATACTATGAAGTTAATAAGCTATCCAAAGTTTGGATGACGACGTTTTACTTCTGATGTGGCATGTAAATAGCCAACATATTAATCAGTGAGAAATAGGTTAGTATACAGGCGAGTTCTCCAAATATTTCTATATTGTTTCGATATTACTACTATCTGTATCTGTATTTTCTTCATAAAAAAAAAAACAAAAAAACATCAATTGGTGCAATCAACGCAAAAATGTTGTTCTTGTAAAAAATATTAACATTGTTATAAAATATTAAATATAATTCTTATCTATATAAAAACAAATAAAATAATAAGTCGCGTAACAAATTTGCCTTTGCAGTTCCAATTTTTGTAGATAAATCATGTTATTTAGTTAGTATTTACTTTTGTGGCATTTACTAGCTAGTTCCAATCTGAGAGCGTTTATATGGTAATACACAAGCTGTTATATCAGCTTTTCGTCGCTGTATCGAATATCCGCCCTCCAGCTAATTGGTTCTTTCATCGGTTAATTATATTTTTGGAGTATACACAATGGCGTTACTTTAAGCGAGTTAAATTAAAATCTTCGATACATACCTTCGATTGTTTTAAATTGATCTGGAAAAATCAAAGAACTAATGCCAATCCACATATAGTTCTCAGGGTTATTTCGAACCCTTTTGTTTTTTAATTTGAAGGTGTTCAGACACTTTTCAGCCTCCTGTTGACTGTTGAGAATCACAAGATTACCTTCTTCGATTAAACAGATTTTAACGGCATCGTGCCAGGACCTTGGCGTAGCGTGGAATTTGTAACAACGGTCATCAGTCGGCAGAAACTTTTTGTATTCTGGAAAAAAATATAATTTTAGTTGGCTTTCTTAAAATTAATTCCTTTCGTTAATTTCTTCTCCACTAGAGATTTAAAAAAATAAAAAAAGTCAACAAAAAAATTATACTTTTGGCAAAATTTCTATAGGGCTTACTGATAATTTTATAAAATTCAATAAAACGATAAGTCGATAATAGAAAGCATATGGCAAAAAATTATAACATAACCATCAAATGAAATTATGTAAAATTCGGGGTGCCTCAAATAAGTATTATATATCTATCAATATATAAAATATCTTTTATTTGCCGACGAATTTTTGCTATATAAAATAATCATATCAATCTTAGATTATAATATTTATTTGCAAAAAGACTTGTCTTAACTTCATGAATGGTGTGAACTTAATGATTTATATTTTAATGAAAATAAATGCATCGCAATATCCTTCACAAATAACAGAAATAAATTTTATAATACGTATCACATAAATGACGTCGCTTGATTGAACACAACTTCAACCAAAGACTTGGGCGTGACATTTGACTCGTCACTTAATTTCAATAAACATATAGATACTATTTCAAAAAGTGCATCACAAATATTTGGATTAACTCTACGAATCACAAATTGTTTCAAAAGTGCAAAATTAACAACCACATTATATAAATCAATTGTGCGAAGTATTTTGGAATATAGTATTTCTTATCCTAATTATGAGATTCATAATTACAGAATCGAATCCATAAAAAGAAAATTAACCCGTGTGATTGCATATCGTGAAGGTTTATCTGATCAATTTGGAATGTATAATGATCGAATTTCGCACTATAAACTACAATCTCTGTCAGTCAGACGTAAACTTTCTGATTTATTCCCTTTAATATAAAATTATGCATGCATCAATTGATACACCAAACATTTTATCACAATTCAACATCAATACATCAACAAGAAAATCATCAAGGAAGATAAAAAGCATTTTTTATATTAAAACCTTAAAAATACAAATACGGGATATTTTTCTCCTTTACCGCGGATATTAAGAAATCGCAAATATTATACACTGCTCTAATAATGAAACAGACATTATTTAATGACACTATTAATCAATTTAAAAAAAAATACCATTAATGTCAAACTGATAATGCGATGATGCCCTTTTCTAAGTACCAAAACCATGCTACCAGCACAGGTGACAATAAGGACTTAATTTATGTACCTGCTCATAATATGTCTTCGATCTTTCACTTGTTTGTCATTTGCTTTAGTATTATTATTGCCAGATGATAATTGTTGTTTATTGTACTTTTTAATTATTATTACTTTTTAAACATTCTCGTATGTAATTTTTGGGCATATTGCCTGTTTATGTACTAAAATAAAAAAAAATTATTAAAAAAAAAATCTTTATCCAATCCTATTTTCAATCACATCAGTGTGAATGACGCATCGAAAGGTGCAAAGCCAGCGTTTGTAAGGGGTATGCCACGTTGGAAAGAATGACATGGTGCCGAGCGGGCGCCGGCATTTCTGTATGGATGTTTGATGGAAAGATTTATCTACAGCACCTAGTTATTGTAGCTGGTTTTCGCAGTTCTTCTTGAAATTATATGTTAAAGTACAGAAGTTAAAGTTACATATCTTTACAATAAAAAAAAGTAAAAAAAAAAAAATACTAAAAGGAAATAATAAAAAATAAAATTATAATAGAAAAAAAAAATTATTAAAAAAAAAAATGAATAAAAAAAAAAAATAAGAAAAAAAAAAAAAAAAAAAATGGAAATTAATAAAAAAATAAAATAAAACAAAAAATAAATAAATATGAAAAAAAATAACAAAAAAATAAAATGTAATTTAAAAAGATTTTTCAAAAGAATAATATATGCTGATATTCCTTTCAATTAGAACACATGTCACAATGCATATTATGGCGAAGTTAAATGTTTAGCGGCTGATGCATTTCTTCGAATTAAAGGTATTAATCTCATATATACCAAAAATCACTCCCTATCAATAGTACTAAGTGCAAGTGGGTAGACCACTTACACTTAGTACTAGTAAACTCAACTTCATCACTTTCAAAATAATAAAAAAAAACAATTCATCGACCCTTCATTCAATTCAATACCCTGAACAAAATAAGATCAACATAGACGAGTTTCTGTCAAGTATTTTCGAATGGAAGAAGTGCAAATGATAATGATTTTAAAAAACTAAATTTTAAAAAACCTCAAACAAATGTTCTCACCACGGGAAAACTCAGTGAAGGAATAAATATATCAATAAAACTCTCCAAAAAGGCAATACTAAATTAATTATGATATTCCCCGTATCATTAATAGTTTTGGTTTTCCGGGAGGGAGGAAAACAATTGAACAAACCGAGAAAAGTTAAATTATTGATATTTTCATATAATAAAACAATCGAATTACTTGCTAGTTAATCTGGAAGATTACGTCACAATATGTTGCAAGAAATTCACGACTTGCTGAAAGTCCTGGATCAATAATATAAGACCAAGCCATTACGACGATATCAGGCTAATGATTCAAACTTAACCCTGTCATCAATATTATTAGTTATTTCCGTACCTGGATCGTAGTTTCCACATTCCGCATTCACAGTCAGAGTGCTGAGGTCTTTCTTGCAGATGAACCGGCTGGCCGCATCACAGGGCCCGTCTGAGTAACTCCCGTTGCGTAGCATTCGCACGCAATCGCGTCCCTTGCCCGGGTTGGGGTCAGGGTGGTTCAAGTATAACGTTGAAGTTGAAATTTCTACAAACAAATTAGATCAAGAAGAGTTAGACGAAGAAAAGGCAACGTAAAACTTATCCTCACGGTCGAAATACAGTTTTTTTTGGTAATATTTAAAAATTCTATGGTTCAAAATATTGAGACTCTAAAATGAAAGTATATAATATTTAAGTTTGTGGAATTCAGAAAGAAAGCGAAACTTTTAATTTAAATGCAATAAAAATTGATTTAACATTGATCATAATTGTTTGAAACGTTGAATTTAAAATTTTTCATTCTATCATATTTTGTATCATGGTAGTCTGGTATATTCCAAGCTATTTATTGGACCTGGCGCCCGAAGCAGATACAAATGGAAAATATGCGGGCTGCAATCTAGAACCATATTACTTCCTGGCAACAATAATAATATCGAAGTCTGGAACCAGTAGACTTTGTATTATTAATAATAATTATAATAATAATAATAGTTCTTTATTCCAGAAGGTATGCAGGGGTAGTGGAATGCAATAAGTTCTATGAGTGATAATAATACAAACAAAAAAATTACAATAAGTACGCAAAATAAGAAGAAGAAAAAATAAAAGAAAAACTTAGAAGAAGATTACTCGGTAAAATATGCAAAGTATGTTCATTCACTAAGAGAGAAAAGAAAAAATTAACAAGTTTATGGTGGATATTTGATGATTTCCCGTCTCTAATGGGCCATCAAGGAAGACTCCATCCATGTAGCCGTAGCAGCAATGATGTATTCTTGGATTGGTGTACTCCGCACTATAGGCTTCCCATGCGGTGGCTGAGAAGTGCCTTGAAAAAGTACACTCATCCTTACATGAACATTTCTGTAGCGCTGCAGTATCTTGGCAGACGGAATAGTTGGCAATATGCATTATTGTAGGTGACGTTTATCTTTTGCCATTGGGATACACACAATATATTAGAAGCCAGAATGCGGTTCCCATA
This sequence comes from Halesus radiatus, assembly GCA_022606495.2. Lineage (NCBI taxonomy): Eukaryota > Metazoa > Arthropoda > Insecta > Trichoptera > Limnephilidae > Halesus > Halesus radiatus. Next base: position 43,812 of record JAHDVE020004307.1, read on the forward strand.
TTTTGCAAACGATTATACTAACAGCGCCTGCACTATAAAATGCCTAAGAATCTAGATCCATATTTGTTATTTTTCATCCTTCCAAAGGGAGATAATTTATTTTTGTTTTCCCTAAAATTGGGCTTAATTAATGCATAATACGTAAGTTATAAATGCAACAGTATATTTATAAATTTAGAAAAAAAAACGATAAATGCATGTATATAACCATTGGTATAGAAAAGTATTAAAATAATCAGAAACCAAACTGTTCTAAAACCTCCGGACTCACAAGCCATTCAGAAGTACTTAATATAGACCACATAATGCAATATAATATTTTTAATTTTAAATGTTATATAAATACCATTAACAGTCACGTAGTTCAGTTCGGTGTACAAGTCATGTAGTCCGATCCACACATCGCTGGTGGTGCTGGCCATGTTGGCTATCAGGACGTTCATCTCCTCTTCAGAGGTTGGAACTACGAGCTCAGCGCTTTCCGAGGAACACATGGATATCGCCCCTCTCCAGTCCAGCGTTGCCGTATGCTCTTTGTAGAATGCCTTGAAGGCAGCGGAGTAATAATAATCATGTCTGAAAACTGGTTCTGACTCCTGTGCTGATGTGAAAAGACAAAAAAAGAAGGCTTTAAAGTATATCCAGGGACAAGTTTAAAATTTTTTACATGACATTGAACATGATAAATTTGTGGTTGCATCAGTGAAAACTGCCCGGAGGCAGAACGTGGACGAGATCTGAAGACTGCGTGAAAGATGGAGCAAGACTTGAAGGAAGAAGAATGGAGAGGAATTACTAGGGACCACAAATGGTGAACCTCGTGGAGGAGGTCAAACTGTATCCTGAGTTATTGCGCTCTGATTATGAGAAAAAAGTTAAATATAGCGACAATAATGATAAGAAATAATAAATATTTTACGATTGCTCACCATATACACGGGATGTTATGGCAGATACAAATCCCAACACGAAAAATATACTTCCATACATTCTGTATTTTACGCGGTTGAAAAGGACCTTCGGCTAACAAACTGAGCAGACGAATCGTGCAAATGTGACTGCTTTATTTCTCGAAAGAGCATCACACATTTGTGCCAGAATTAGAAAAAATTATATAGCATTTTAATGGTTTTTGATAAACTTAATTAGAAGATAAAATAAATACACGCATACGAACAACGGGTTTTTCCTGAAAATTTTCATCATCTCTTGACTGGATGATAACCCCGTGATCCGGAGCCCAAGTCAGGTGATAAGCTAAAAGCGTATTTTTCTACGTAACTTTGGTAAAAGTGTATCGTTTGCAATTTACACAAATAATAATACAGGGAATGATTGGTAGAGAACATACTAAAAAGACGCCATTCCTCATGGCTTCTAAACTTACGATATGTGACTGGTGCAAGTACACTTTCGGTGGGATATTCCATGCCAGCCTCTGACAGAATGGTGTACAAGAAGAGGAAGCTATTCTTTATTATCGTATATTTCTAAACAGTTATATATTACTGAGAATGCTTGGACAAGTAGTCAGAATGTCAATAGACCGACTTTCACTTTAACCCCTCGGGTATCTGTAATTTGTTTACATGTCAGTTACATTTTCAGTTGAAATGTTTTCGCGTGTTGATCAGCCTCAAATAAATTCACCGTTTTAAATGTATTCCAAAACGAAATATTCGAAAGCATATGAAAGACTCACTTAGAAGTTAATATAAGAAAATGAAAAATTTTGTTAAAATTGTTTAAATATATATTTTTTAAATTAAATTTAAGTAGCTTACGCCTTATTTTTTTTAATGTAAATTTTAATAATATCACTTTATACGGAATTAAAAAAAACACACACACATGTAATTACACAAGTGAATTATAAAGGTAATTGTCACTTCACTTTTTTACGCTTCATATAAAAAAAAATTAAAAAAAAATAATCGATTAGTTCAACCACACTTTCAAAATGCGGCCATTTTTAATCTCGACTTAAAACTGTTAAAAATAAGTTATTAATCATATTGTTTCAATAAAAATACTGTATTTGTGGGACAATTTAACAAATAAACGACATAATTTCTATGTTTTTTTTAAATTAACCTAACCTCTATGGCGTTTGATATTTCTCATAACATTTGCACTTTGCAAATAATGCGCTAGTCGAAAACGTTTACAAATCATTTATACAGTATCGAATTGTTAAATATTACATTCAAATAATTACTTTTATGAATTATCACTATAAAATGTTCCAATTACCCAAATACATAGTTTTGTCTTATTTATTTATTTATTCATTCATTTTTTGAAACATATATTCACACAAATAAGGTGCAATGATTATAAACATTTTTTTATAAATACATCTGAACAACCTATGAGTAATGTACATAAAACAAAAAATCCCACATAGGCAAGGCCAGTGCGTGGGTATACCTGGTATCAGTTAGTTGAAGTATATTGGTTTATTTGTATTAATACATGGATGTTAAAGGTAGGTTAAATAAAAGATTTTAAGTTAGGTAAGAAAACAAAGAAAGAAAAGTGGGGAAAATATACAGTTATAGCAGGAAAAGGTTGATATCTTTGGTTTTAATCCAGTTTTTTATTTCACTTTTCTATGTGTTTAAAGATGATATGTTTGGACACTTACATTCTGTAGATAGAAAATTAAAATTTTTAGGAGCAATAAAAAAAGCATGTCTCTGAGCAAGCCTAGTTTTACACGAAGGTACTTCAAGTACGTTATTTATCCTGTTACTAGAACGATTTTCATTTTTTGGAAATATTTTTTTTCTTGAAAATACATATTTTAGGCACTGTAGACAATAAATTTTTCTTATATCTAACAGTTCAGCCTCATGAAAACGTCATTCGAAATGCAAAATAAATACCGTTCCAAAAACGTAACGATTTTATGAATCACGAAAGTTTAACAATAATAAATCACGCAAATGAAGAAAAAATATAACAAATAAGTAGTGAACATATATTTTTTAAATATAACATAGTTAAGTTGACATTTTGAGAAAATTGAAGCACAAAAATCAATACCTGTCAGACATCTCGGTGAACTGCGAACGTAAAAGCAAGCGATTACGATCAACTGTTTTTGGGTACTTATTATAAACTAGCTTATGTGTACCCGGCCTTGCTCGGGTAAAAAAATGATTTGACGGCGAAAGCAGCTATCTCTAAATAAAGGAACATTCATTTGAATATTTTCTTTCATTCCAAACGTTTATTTTTTTCAAAATATGTCTAAATCATAAAGTTCGTAAGTGGGTACATACTAGTGTTTTCCATATTAAAAATATTCTACCCAGAAAAACTTTCTTCTTTTGAATATGCAATCTATAGCTAACTAGAGTGTTATATTTATGGGCTAACCTAAATAAAACAGCGGGTTCAATGTTTTTCATACTTATTTTAAAACTTTGTAACAACAGTTTTACATATTGGATTTCATTCAAACTTCTTTCTACACCTTCCCGACACTAATAAAAACAAACTGTTCTATTTTCAGCGAAACCGGTCTGAAATTTACAAACTTACATTGATTTTTACATATATAGAATATAGAGATTCGGAGGAGTTAGCGTTAATTTTTAAATGCAAAGAGAAAGCACGGTTTCTTTTTTTTTAATTCATCTTAAAACATATATCTAACCGTAATACACAAGGAGATAGATAGACTTCTATGAGTCCGTCGCAATGGGTGGTGTCAACGCCACTATGAGACTCTACTGGTTTTGATGTTTGGTGGCGTTTACGTCACTCGAATACCCAAGGGGTGTAATGGTCTTTTAAACTCAGGATTTTCCTACCCTGAACACTGGATTTTTAAAATTATTTATATACTTAACTTTCATACAAGAAAACCGAAGACGGGTGACACCTAGCTATAATAAAATTGAAATTACAATAAACTACAGATTTGAGGAGATTCATTAGACGTATTCTAACCGTAACCAAAAATTTGTAATCCGCACTACAAAAAAAATAAATTCATTGTTACAAACGTCTGGAACGGTTAGAAAAAAGTCATATTTCTGATTAGATTTTGATAAATGCTAGGGCTTTAAAAATTTTTTCTTTTCTTAAATTTTTACTAAGGTTCGGTTATCTTACAGTAGTCACAGTTTTTCAGCGTTTATGGACTGCATACCACTGACTGCTAGGGACCACAGTTAAATATTAACTTTGTGGAGGAGGTCAAACTGCATCCTGAGATATCACGCGGTGATGATGAGAAAAGAACGACCAATTTGGCGACTTGTACGACAAGAATATAGAAATATTTACAGTTACTTACCATATACGAGTACACGAGATGTTATGACGAATACAAATCCCAACATGACAAATATACTTCTATACATTATATATTTTGCACGGTTGAAAAGGACCACTGGCTTATAAAATGATCAGACGAATGATTTATACAGCATTTTAATGGTTTGTCATAAACTTTATCAGAAGATAAAATAAGCACGTACATAAAAAGACGGTTTTTCAACGACGATAACCCCGTGATCTGATTAGATTGCTAAGGGCCGGTTGTTTCACAGAATTAGAAAAAGTTCATCAAAATTTCAAAGTTAATATTCAAGTTCTTTGAAAGTTTTATTCGAGTTCTGTTATTGTTCAAGCACTGTGATACAACTGGCCAATAATGTAATAATAACAGAAATTGGACAGAACATTCACAGAACTTGAATATTTTTATTTGAAATTTGTTTTATTGCTGACGGTACCGTTTACTATTATGTTTTAAAAACTACTTTCGGGTTGGTTTATGAAGACGGATGACATTGTGTTTATTTACTGAATCTATGGGTTTTTCAAAAAATTATATAAAGTTATTCGTATCAGCTTTTATTTGAACAGATGGTTATTTCTGGTTTTGTTTTTTCCCTGTGATTTCTGTTTTGTTTGCTAAAATGAATTTTATAGTAGTTTTTGTCCTGTAGTTACATGAACTACGGGTAACCAGGTACATTTTTATTGGGTCTTTAAAATATTTTATTATTTTACAATAGGTACACATCAGGGTAATTAATATCCTTCTTAGAGTTCACCTTGGATGTCTGTCCCAAAATTCCCAGTTGTATTTTACCCTGGTATTTTATATGTGTTTTCTATTTACATTCATATGTTATATACTATTAATGTATATAAGTAAGGTTACACTATAATAGATATATTGGAGGAGAGTCAGCCGTTTTCTCTAATTGATTATTCATTACGTACTTTCTATTTTGCTTTAGTCTATTAATTTCTAATTATTCTAATTTATCTAATTTTTTTACCCTTATTGCACACATCTAATATTGTAACATTTGTGTCTTTATGAAACGAATGATCATTGTCTATTAGATAGTTAGCCACGTTCAACAGGTCATTTTTATTGTTAACCCGGCTTTAAAAATGTTCTTTTATTCTGGTGTGAAAGGCTCTGCCCGTTTGGCCTACGTAATATCTCCGTAGTTGATCATGTATTTTCCAGAATTGCAAAATTTATCCCTTTTATCTTTATTATTAATGAGAATTTTTCCCAATGAGTTTACGTTATAAAATGCTGCATTACACTTTTTATTATTAACTAATCTTGCAATTTTATTTGATATCTCGCCTATATACAGTAGTTTTGCCCACTATTTGTTGAGTTTCTTTTCATTATCTATTGTGAAATCTTCTGATATTTTAGAAAGAGTTAGTTTTTTTATTCTTTTTGTTAATTTTTTGCCATTACTTTAATAGTATCTAACTCTTTTTTATGATTAATGTTATTTAATGGTACATATGTTAGTCTGTATATGAGAGAATGAAAGACCGAAAGTTTATGCCATATGTGATGTCTTGATGTGTTGTGTATGTTATTATCACTACATGTCTGTTTCCTGTATACTGAAAATTCTAGGTTTTTTTTATTTATGACCTGAATCCCGATGTCGAGAAAATTGATTTTATCTCCTCCTACCTCCACCTTCATCAGTTTACAATGATAAGTTGGACAGTTGATCTCTCCGACAGTTGATCTCTCGGACCGTTGATCCCTCCGACAGTTGATCCCTCTGACAGTTGATCCCTCGAACAGTTGATCCCTCCGACGGTTAATTGATCCCTTAAGGGATTATTTCTGCTATACGTCCTCATTTGTAAAAGAAGTATGTAGAGAGGATATACGGCCGAATAAAAAAATACGACATACTTATATATGCAGTCGGCTTTGGGAAAATGCGATAAACGTTTTTAGCGACTTATTTGTGTGATCGCCATTAATTGCTTTAGGTAGTTGATAAAATGATACAATGATGACAGAAAATCTGATAATTAACATGTTGTTGAAAGATTGCGGGGGCAAAGAGCATGAAATACCCGTATGATTAAGATAAATTTGATATTTTTTTCTATTTCTTGGGCATTGACTATGAAACAATTTCTAGACATTTTGTTTTTATGAGTTTTATTCACAATGTACATTTATTACTTACATTTATTTATTTATTGATTGTTTCAACACATCCGTGTCATTTACTAGCGTTCTTAAAACAAACTTTAATTATGTAAGTACGGAAATATAATTAAAACTAGAATCAGGAAACATAAACTCTGATTACGAAATAATAACTATATCGAGTTTGCTAATCATTTATTACAGCTTTAATTATAGATAATAAAGAAATAAAAATTTTAAAGAATACAAAGATTAATACATTTATTAAATTGGGCCTTAGAAACTTTAGAAATAACAAAAAATAAAATCAAATAATTATTTAGTGATCAAAATAATAGCACCCTGTAAATCACCTTTGTTAACCAAATTTCCTTTTTATTTTGATTGCTTCAACTGTCTCCTCTTCTAAATCACCATTCACGCTTCCACTACCCTCACCTAATAATATCTATTTATTTCTGTATTTGTATCATTTAAGATAGTTTTAAGAACGCCAATGAATGACACGGATGCATCGAAATCGGTAGAAAATAAATAAAATTAAGTAAAAAATGTACATTGTGAATAAAAATCTATTTTATTTTATTTATTTATTTGATATTTTATAAATTAGAAAAGTATTAATAGTCAAGTAAATATTATTAATATCCATTTTTTTTTAAATAACCATCGTCTGTTTTTATTTTCAAATTAATACCTATGTTCTGATTATATTATTGTTATTTAGGCGCATTGGTTGTTCATTAATTTTAAAGTAATTTGTAGTATTTCTAGTACTCGAATCTGAAGGTTGCGGGTTCAAATTCTATTTGCTTGAAAAATTTGTGTTATTTCACAATTTAGTTATTAAAAATAATACGTGGTATATTTTCAGCACGTTCCAGTGTGGTAGATTCTTTCATTATCACCCCGGCGAAAGACCATCATTTGGAACCGTAACGTTTGCATGCATTTTGGAGTCTTAAACGTTCGATATTTATACATAAAGACAATCCTCATTCAAATTTTTTTAATTATTTTTATTTAATATGATTTTTTTTACAGTAAACATATAAATAAAACATGAAACACATATTGAAAAAAAATTATATTATAGCTGTTCATAAAAAAAACAAAAAAAAATAAAGCACCATAAAGAAACCAGGTTCTTGTGTTGGGGAGGGATTTTTGTTTAAATAATTAGATCATAACTTAAAACATTGTTGTGTAATTGCAGGAAAACACGAATTAGTCGTGTAAAATTACTAAGTTATATGGAATAATGATTTAATGAATAAAACACAAAAAAAATACATCCGCTGCGCATCACACCTAAAGGTGAGTAAGTATCGGACCGGGAAGGGTGTGTAATATGTTGATTGGGAATATTTCGGGTTTTATTTAATATTTTTTTATTAATAATCAGTCTACTATTAGTGTTTATGGCTTTCCTTTTCTCTAACGCTTCTAAGTTATCTAGTCTAATGCCTATTCCATTTTTAACAAGTAAACTAGTGCATGTATTTCTATTGAATGTGTGGTTTGTTTCCTTAGAAAGGAGATTGAGATATTATTATTGAGAAATCTTAAGAGGAACGGCTGTGCGGCCTGTTTCATGCAAAACTTAATTTTGGATTTGAGGCCAGAATGCTAACCTAAAACCAATGATCTTTTTTTTTATAAAAACATATGGTAATTATCTAGTACGGATTAGAAGTAAATTATTTATTTTTGTTTCACATTATTAAAGGAATTGATTTTTCGCGATTTTAGAGGCACTTTTAACAAGTATTTGGGGGCTAAGTGTGATTTAAAAAAAGTTTTACCCCATCTGCTTTGAAAATATAAATATATTTAAAAAAAAATAAATAAATAAAATAATAAAAAAAAAAAAAAATAAAATAAAATAAAAAAATAAAAAAAAAATAAAAAAAATAAAAAATAAATAAAAAATAAAAAATAAAATAAGCATTACGGTGGACTTTAAATTAAATTAAAAACTACCATTTTTTTTTTACAGTAACTCCACACAGGAGACCCTAAGGGAAATAATTTCCCACAAGGCCTATATCATCTTTGGGGATGCTTTATGGAGGGTCTTTTAGAGGATAGAAAGGAGTGAACTGTTGAAAATTATGTTGGAATACAAATTAGCCGTATATAATGTAAAATATCGACCAGAATTTTTATTTTTTATTAAAAGTTTTTTTTTTAATTACGTAATCATATTGACATATCAAATATGATAATTTAAAAAAAATCTAGATATTTACTAAACCTTTAATTAGAAAAAAAAAATAATAATTCAGCTTGAATGCCTCAAATCCAAAATTAAGATATCTATGAAACAGGCAGCGCAGCCGTTCCTCTTAAGTGTTCTTTTAACCGGATATTAAAGTTACGCGACGTTTTGCCTACATGAAACGCGAGTCAATCGTTGCATTGAAAGGAGGAAATGACCGAGTGGCCTAAAATCGATTTACTGTTCAGATATTGCCATGGGATCATCTCTCAAAGTTGAATACAACATTCTTCCACAAACCCGTTTAAATGGGTAAATTGCAGGCTTGCCAATATTTAATACATATTATCAAATGATAAACACAGAACGTTCTACGTTTATCATTTGTTTATCCTTGACATAATTATTTTTTTCTATTCTGTATATTCCTGATGAGGAAAGCATCGCTTTCGAAACATGTTGATATGTATGTATTAATAAAGTATTGAATTTTTATAAACCACAATTTTATAAATATTTTAACGCCTCGCCATCAGGTCTCGCTTAGATCAAGCTTCGTCGGGTTCTATTTTCATCAGGTCCCATAATAAAAATGTTTCCAGCGAATTCATCTCCATCTCATCAATTTAACACCTTCCCCTTATATGACGTTATGGATACCTCTGTCATATTGCCTCACTCACCAATTTTATTCATTTATTAGTAATGATGCTACAAAGTAAATAATCATCTTAATAATCTTTTGAAGAAATAATAAATATTTGTTCATTACCTTAGTACCTTAATTGATGCATAATAACATGCCCAACACGATTCCATCAATAACTCAAAAATGAAAATTTGTTGGATACAGCATTATTTCGGGCAAGATAAATAAAAGTTACTGTTTTTTAAATAACTCGATCACAAATAATCCCATCACACTTTTAAAAAAAGTGCTGCCTTACGGTACATAACAATTGGATACTCTTTTGTCATGATGCTTGTTTATTTTTGTCATCTATCTACATACAGCATTCGTTTCAGATATTCGTTATATTCATGAAAGCTAGCCTCGGCTGCTAAGTCCTCTATCTGAAGAAGATTTTTTTCTAATATAAGTTAGGTTAGTCGTAACCCGGGCAAGTTTAAATTTCTTTATAAAAATAAATCGTAATAGCGGATGGCATTAAAGGGGTGCTTATTAAAACCCCAAAACCTATTATCATAATATTTATTCTAATAATAATAACTATTATATGATATCTTGTATTGACATCTTTAATTATCGCCCGAATATGAACTCTATAATATAATATTTTTTATATAATTTATAGAAAACAACTTTGTGTACGCCTCTGTTTTTAATATATAAATATCTATTTTGTTTCATAAGCAAAGCTTCTCTCACCAGGAAAAGCAATATACTAATAAAAATAATTGTAAAGATTGTAACTTTTTTCATACAGGAAAGACTTCAAGAAATTTTAATAACAAGAGTTAAAAAGCACCTAAGGCGTGTAACTAATAATAATAATTCCGAAATTGGCCGTCATATTTTAGAAAGAAATCATTCTTTTGACATGAATAAAGGTTTAAGAATTTTACATACGAATACTTTGACGGCCTCCATGGTCGAGGGGTAAGGCTATCGACTACGAATCCGAAGATCGTGGGTTCAAATCCCGGCGTGCGCAAGTAAATTTTATTTAATTAATTTATGGTTTTTCACAAATATTTATTTAAAAAAATAATATATAGATATTCCCCTCCCCATTACCTTCAGCGTCACAACATTCCCCAATTGGGGATGCCATAGTCTCACTGGCTCCAGAAGGTTGGGAGCAGTTGGCACTCTTGTGGGGTATTCATATATAAAAAAAACAACTAGTTTACAATTAGATAAATTAGAAAGTTTGGAAATGTGAAAAAGTGTTAATAGTCAATTAAATATTATTAATAATAAAAAAAAAAATGTTTTTTCACATTATTAAATATATATTTAGAATATAATTATTAATAAATTTAATAATGATATATTTATTTATTTTATATTTTTTTTTTATTTATGTTAATAATATATATTTTTTAATTTTCTAATGTATATTAATTATTTAATACTTTATAATAATTAAAAAAAAAATTATTTTTACATTTTTAATTAACTTCTTACCTACTTTCCTTACTTATTATTTATGTCTATATTTGTCATTATTTATTAGTATTTTGTTAATCCTGATGAGCGAAGCTAAAACACATAGATTTTTACGTATTAAAAACAGTGATGTAAACGGAGTTATTCTTATTAAAACCGCTCTTGTTCCTCTCAATCCTTTTTGTTCCCGCTGAACAAGAATAAAAAAAATACTCTACTGCTATCTAGTTACGTGTTCCCCATCGTGAACAAAAATGACTTGATTGGTTAATTATATTAATAATGACTCCACAAAAAAATTACACATCTTTCGAAGAAATAATATTTTTCTTCTACTTGCTATCATTGATTTTTTGTTACATCATTCGATTATGAATTTCATTTACTTTTATTTTTATATATTGTGTTATTAGAGGTAAAGTCACAAAGGAAAACCTGTTTAATTTTTAGTATACTACATAACGCAACAAAATGATAAAAAGTGAACAGTAGATTTCCAGAAAATGGATAATTAATCATAATTATTTGGGTCTTTAATAACTCTATTCAAATAAGTACTTTGGCTAACGATGATTGCTTACAAAACCAATGAATAGTGGACTAAACTTATTTATTAAATGAGAATTATTTATATCTATATAATACTTAAATTTCCATCAAAAGGACAACGAAAAGTATGCCGATTGCACTGATCTGACAAGTTGATTGATTTATACAAATGAGTAAATGCAATACCAGTATACTTGTCTTGCCAAACAAAATTACAATAACCCCCCAATTGAAATGCGCTGTATAATGACCAATCGGAACAAATAAATAAAATTAAACCCTCCTTTAAAAAAAACTTACATATGTAAATATTTCAAAAAAAAAAAATTTTATAAATAGAAGCAAATTATGTATTATGTATCAACCAAATTAAGAATCGTGGCTTCCTTATCAGACACAAAAACTCCCCTTAACTGATAAGCTATACATGACGAAGAATATCCTTTAATTAAATATTTGGTAAATTACTTGCAATGCAGAGAATGAAGGCTTTAGTTCCGATTTTGTACAACGATTAATTAAAAAAAATATTTTTATTTAATTTATTTAATTAAAATAACTAACTAACTAACCATCACGCCGTTTCTCCTTAGGGCTAGGCAGAAAGGACTGACCGCCAAACACCTCGATCTTGGCATACACTTCTTACTTCATTCACATTCATGCATCGTCTCATACATTCTTTTCTATTATTCCGACTTCTGACATGGCCCGACTGTATTTGACTTACTTGATCGTGCCATGTCTTCCTCGGGCGTTCCCGGCTTCTTCCATTCACATTCGCGTCATATATTCTTCTTTGAATTCTTTATGAATCTCAATATTTTTCACACGATCATACATGGTTTTACCACATATTCCCCTCACAGATCTTATTCCTGCGGTATTCAGTTTACTTTCATCATTCTTCTGCCAATTCCATGCCTCACTGCTATACGTCAGCCTCTCTATAGTAATTCTGATATAACCAACAAACACAAAACCTCTGCTCTCACTACAAACTGAGTTATGATTTAAATCATGGGCTTCTTCAAACAATCAGAACATTACAAATCTTACCTCAAATTAATTATGAACGAGACGCAACACACTACAATGGATTAACCCACAAGATTACCACAAATTATTGTACACACCTAAGTTCAATAATTCTGTGTTGAATCTTCATAGCGGAGGTACAAAAGCGACTATCAAAACGAGTGCTATTTGAAATGCAAATATTTGAGCATATATAGTCAGCAGTGTAAAGTTTATCGATTTCTAAAATGATGGTAGAAGAAATCGGTGACGATGGTACGATTAATTAAGTGAATTAAATATTGAGTGGACACGTGTTAAGAGTAAGAATAACAGAATAACACGTATGCATTTAAATGAAACATGAAGTGTGCGCTAAGACAGAGTTCTGTGGTGGTCCATCCTCTCTGCCTACCCCTGCGATGAAACAGTGTGCTGGTTAGTTAGTTTTTGTTGAGATTTCCAAATCACTTGTTTTGCAAATAATATGTCACCTCCAGTATATAAGTTGGAATTGGAATCTACTCCGGAATGATTTTCTCGTTATTCATACAATAATAGTAATGAAGCTCATCTGACCTCACTATAATTTATCACTAAATATTACGTTTTCATACGATTTTAGACCATATAAAAAATAAATTATTTTTCATTACGTTATCTCACGAAAAACATACTAAAATGTATACAAATCCGGCAAAAAAGACGATTTTATGAAATCTAATAATATAAAAAAAAGAAACTTTTGTTCGGTTTCAATAGTAAGGTTCTTATTTTATTATTCTTTTTTTAATGATTTTAAGTTAATAATAATAATAATATTTATTTATTTGAAACACACATTATTTAACATCAACATTTAAGGAAGCTTTGACTGCCCATTTGGAACAAATCCCGTTTTAGGACAGTCAAATTGACAAGTTTAGTTCATATTAAGTGCCATTATACAAAAAATTGAAGGGAATCAGCTAGTTTTGACATAGTATTGTGATATAATGCATCCAGGAAAAAGTGTAATAATTAAGATTAAAGAGATTATATATATATATATGTGTGTTTGATAGGTACTGGTTGGTGCTATGAGGAAAAATAATGCGTTTAATTTGAGTATCAAAAAAAAGATAATATTATTGAGTAACATTGATAAGATTGAGTCATATATTACTCAGATGTATGAACTGAGGACGAAACTCAGGAACGTAGCCCGCAGAGAATGCAGCAAATAATTAATAACATATTAAATATATTTTATTCAGTAAGTACAAAACGTAACCTTATTGAATTGTTTATAACTAAATGTTTATCCTTTTTCCTTTCCTTGTTTAGAGTTTTCAATCCAGTTAAGATCTTTTCTCAAAGAACACAAAAATGTAACATAAATTCAGACAAGTAAATCAAGCTATTCTTCATTTTTATCTATTTTTAGTTTTTTTTTTACAGTAACTCCACACAGGAGACCCTGAGGGAAATAATTTCCCTCAAGGCCTATACCATCTTTGGGGATGCTATGTGGAGGGTCTTTTAGAGGATAGGAAGGAGTGAACTTGAGTCTTGAAGAGACCCATGTTATAGAATGGAGGAAACTCAGTGGCCGGCAGATCATTCCATAGCCGAGCTGTTGAACACAAGAACAAATCGTAGAAGCGACCCGTTCTCATGTGACAAATGTCAACCGTGTGCAAATGTTGGGCGGGCGTTTGGCGTGTTTCCCGACTATGCACCGGTGCCGAAGGGATCAATGACGCTAGTTCCTCGGATCATCTTCCATTAAAATACCGGTAGAACAAGGACAGCATTCCCACCTGACGTTTGTGTTCCAAAGATTGCAACCCGTTTGTTAAGATAGGCGAATCTATCAAACGGACCGCCCGTTTCTGCACAGTCAAGGGTTTTTTTCAGATATTTTGGGACTCCCGACCAGAGGTGGCTGCCAAATTCTACAGTGGGGCGTACTTGCGATTGAACAGGGTCAGCAGTTGTGTACTATTAAAGTATCTGCGGGCTCTGTACAATACGCTCAGCTTCTGAGAGGCTAACTTTACTCGGGCCTCGATGGAGCCCCCATACCTGAGCTGGTCACTTAAGGTTACACCAAGCATATCAATGGAGGGCTTGTTGGGAAGATTGCGTCCATTAAAGGAGACTAGATTGTCATTTCGATCCCTTTTAGACGTAATCAGACATGATTGGGTCTTTAAAACATTAAATTCGACGAGGTTATTCATACCCCAAGAGGAGACGTTCTATTCAGAATGTGATTGCTCCTCTATATTAAAAACTATTCAGTATGAACACAACCAAATTGTAGACAATCATATCTCAAATAATGAAATTCATTTTGTCTTTCTATGTTTTTCAACCTGTCAAGCTAATAATCTCAACTGCCTTATTCGGCCTTCTTTTATCACAAAACTCCCAGTAAAACAACCGCCTTTCAATAACTTACAGCAGAGACCTTACCATAGTAATTATTATCCATCAGAATTGTAATACTCGTATAAGTATTAAACATTTGCGTGTTTAATCTAACAAGTTAACAATAGGCAACCGAATAAAGAGCTTCTCAAACGAACTCAATCCATCCAATGCCTAACAAACTTGGCTGATCGATGAACCCTGGCTCATTCACTTAAACTATCACAATGAATTTGGTAATTAAAAAAAATACTTCGGTGCTCATTTCTATCTTTATTAAATTGATCATATCTCACAACCCTCGAGAGCTTTCGCGACACTGCCTTCTACGCCTACCGTACACATAGCAGGCGTTAGTTAAGCGAACGTAGTCTGGAATGTTGGAGAATTATGACGTAACAAAGGGATGACGCGCGTAACTTTTCCCCTTTCAATATTATATTACGTCTGGTCACGAGTAACGCGGCGATGAAATTTAATCCTCATTATAGAGAATTTTTCAGCATATTGCAAAATGGAAATGATGTAGACACGTTGTGTAAATTCATTTATCGTCTTTTTGAAGTTTAGTTTAATTTTAAAGAAATTATTTTTCTATAAACAATAATTATTAGCCTGAAACACTAATCCAAATTGAAAAAAACCTTTCCGAGCAAAGATAAATGTCGCCGACAGAACTCGAACCTGCATCCTTCTGATTGCCGGTCAGATGCTCTACCATTGAGCTACGTCGGCTTATCGCAAACCCGCCAAGTTAAAAATATATACACTAGTGTTTCATTCAATAATTACTGTTTTCATTATATTTTTCCTGTAAACAACCAACTTTATTAGTATGAGAAAGGCTTGTAAAGGCTAAATCCCTCAAATAGATGGCGTCGAGACAAACTATGTCTACATTTTATTGGTGAAAATTGATTTGAATTGTCAAATATCTCTACCAAGATATATATATATATATATATATATATATATATATCTTGGTAGAGCATCTGACCGGCAATCAGAAGAATGCAGGTTCGAGTCCTGTCGGCGACAGTTATCTTTGCTCGGAAAGGTTTTTTTTTTTCAATTTGGATTAGTGTTTCAGGCTAATAATTATTGTTTATAAAAATAATTGTTACCCTTTGCGCTATGCACAAAAATCTTGTCTTAAGTTTTTAAGAACTTTAGTTTATCAATTAATAAATTATTTTTCAATTATAACTATTATTATGTAATTTTAAAAACTGTTTCGTTATAAAAAAAAGGTTCTGTTAGGTAATTATTATTATGGTACATGTGACAGTATGTCGCCTTCTGAAGGCAATATCACACTATGGTGAAGCCGCTTAGATACGATCTAATAATAATAATTAATAATTACTTATCCGAAACTTTTACAGAAATAAACAGTTTATCAAATTCAATAGTAATACCTACATATATACATACATCTTCTTCTCCTTGTCTTACTCTGGTCGAGGACCCATTGGATTGACAGGGCGATTCCAGGCCTCCCTGTCCTGCTCTATGTCAACAGCATCCGTCCATGGTAGGTCCAGCCTCTTGCCGCACAGCCACTGGAGTTGCTTATCCCATTTATGTCTAAGAGCGGCCCTCTGGACACATTCCCCCTGAAATAGCACTAGTATTTCTATGAAGAGTTGCAGTAATTCGATGTGTGGCTCCTCCCGGATCATTGAGCTAATGATTAGAATTCAATTTGTGACTTCTGCAACTCTTCTCAAAAATCTCATTTCGGAAGCTTGGACTCATGGCATGTGTTCGGTCGTTCAACATCCACATCTGGTGACTATATGTAAGCTTGCGGTGATACACTGGGTTATACACTGCCAACTTTGTGTCGATATTTAGCTCTGCTTTCCTTATTACTGAACTGTAGAACCGCAGGACGCCGCTTGCCGCACCTATTCTACGGTCAATATCTCCGTCTTGCCGGCCATCGCTTGAGAACTCAACCCTAGTCTAAAGAATATTCCATTTTTAATTTTAAATTATTTTATTGACGTTTAAAATCCTCATTGTAATATTTAAATATAAATATAATTTACATAAATTGAACTGGTCTCATTAGCTTAGTTGGTAAAGCGGTTGTCCCGGAAAGACAGAGGTTCTGGGTTCGAGTCCCAGATGTGACTAAAATCTTTTTATTTTCTGTTGTTTTTTCGGTTTCATGTTTCACTTAGGTTATGTTAATATTATCTTATTCAATGATTAAATATTACAATGAGGTTTTTAAACACCAATAAAACAATTAAAAATTAAAAATTGAAATCATTTTTTTCAACAATTTATTTTTACTATTTGATTATAAAGTGTGATTACCGAACACAACTGAAGATAATTCAAGCAAAGTTTTGATACTGAATAATAATCTTCCCCCAGGGCGATACTAAGAGTACCTTCATCTCTGTTCTACACTAAAGGTAATATATTTTAATATGATCATGTGTGGAAAAACTATGTGTGATTGTGTGAAAAATTTTGAGGATGGCAAAGAATGCAAGGCTGATATCAGCGTAATGAGTACGGTTAAGAAAGGGATGCGTAAATGGCATGGGCATGTAGAGCGAATGAACGAAGAAAAGAATGTAAGGAAACTATATGACGCGAATGTGAAGGCAAGGAGAAGCCAGGGACACCCGAGGAATGCATGGCATGATCAATTGAATCACATTCTTGAGTCGGGCCATGTCAGAAGTCAGAAAAACAGAAGAGCAGGTATGACGCGATGTATGATTGTGAATGAAACAAGAAGTGTATGCCAAGATCGAGTTGATTGATGGTTCGTCCTTTCTGCCTACCCCTTTGGAGAAACGGCGTGATGTTTAGTTAGTAAACAAGCCATCCGTTGATATGCTTTGCGTAACTCTAAGTGATTCGCTCAGATATGGGAAGCCATCGAAGTCAGAGTAAAGCTAGCCTCTCAGAAGCTCGGCGTACTGTAAAGGGCCCGTAGATACTCTTAGTACACTTAGATTATCTTAGATTACTTTTAGTACAAAATGCAAGTGCGCCCCACTGTACAATTTGGCAGCCACTTCTGATCGGGAGCCTCAAAATATCCGAAAAAACCATTGACTGCAGAAACGGGCGGTCCGTTTGATAGAAAAGTTAAGAAACGGATTGCAATCTTTGGAGCACAAACGTCAGGTGGTAATGCTGTCCTCGTTTTATCGGTATTTCAATGGAAGATTCTATGAGAAACTAGCGTCATTGATCCCTTCGGCACCGGGGTACAGTCGGAAAACACGCCAAACGTCAGCATAACATTTGTTCCTTGGTTGAAATGTGTCACTTAAGAACGCTGAGTCGATTCTACGACTCGTTCTTGTCTTCAACAGCTTGGCTGTGGAATGATTTGCCGGCCTCTGTGTTTCCTCCGTCCTACAACATGTCTCTTCAAGACCCACGTTCACTCCGTCCCATCCTCTTAAAGACCCTCCACATAGCATCTCCAATGATGCATATGTCTTATTCCATTTAACATATGTTTTCATTGTTTTTCCGAATCGATTAATAATTTCAGTTAAATTCCGCCCGAACAACGATTTGATTTCCTTTTTTTTTTTTTTTACATGAATACCCCACAAGAGTCTCAACTGCTCCCAACCGTCTAGAGCCAGTGAGACTATGACATCCCCAATTGGGAAATGTTGTGAGGCTGAAGATATAGGGACGGGGAAGGAGAAGGGGGAGAGGAAGGTGGGGAAATGCCTGGCTATTCAGATCTGGTCACCAAACACGGCTAAAAGCCATTTCAAGCAACGTTTCAATTCTGAATGGTGGTCTTTCACCAGGGCGATACTGGGAGTATCTTCCACTCTGGAACGTACTACACATTATTTTTTAATAAATCAATTGTGAAATAGCACAAATTAATTAAATAAAATTTAGTTGCGCACGCCGGGATTTGAACCCGCGACCTTCCGATTCGTAGTCGAGAGCCTTACCCCTCGACCATGGAGGCCGTCATGTATCGTGCGATCGCATGCAGAGCAAAATTTATCAAAATGCACTGGATCATTTGCAAGGTAAATATTGGCTAACAGCGAAAGCAATTATTGACAACTCATCCAGGTAAAACGGACGCCGCTATCAAAAACAGGCCGTAAAGTTCAAATTCTAGGTACAGAAGCACTCGTACTCGTATATCAATACAATGGCACTGTTTGTCATAGAGAATTTTTATTATTTTATTTTAGTATCTTCGTAGATATTGTACCTGAATATTACTTTTCATATATAATACGTTAAAAGAATAAGCCATTTCATATAGAGTATACAAGATTAAAGCAAATAATATAAGGATTAAGTCACAGTGTTCACAGTCCTCCTTACTAGGGTTTCCAGTTCTGAGGCGGCCTGCCCTTTTTGTTGTTGTACTAAATATCTAGTTGTCTTAAATTATCTTTATAATAATAATAATAATAACGTTTTAATATCTTATATTTAATAACAAAATAACGAATAATGATATCCTCACTGGGGTTTCCCGTGCTGAGGATTTCATTTACAAAATATGAATTTACATTATATTAAATTGACGTGCTTGATGAAAAAAATAAAATAATTGTAAGGTGACGTGTTTTAAGTGCAGTTGGGTGGTTTTGTGCTAGTCTGAATTTGGTGTTAATATATTTTCTATTTCAGATCTCCCTTTGTAACATATCCAGTGTTTTATTGATTTTTAAATTTATTTTGTCTGTTGTGTATTGTAAAGGATAGTCGGATTTTGTTGTAGAGTTTAGTACTATAGTATAAGATGTTTTTTTGTCCAAATATTGTGTTTGTGGTTCCTTGTTGTACGTGTTTTTGACTCCGAGATCTAGTGTTTCTAATATGTGTGATTGTTATTATTTCTTGTTGTTCGTATTTATAAATGTAAAGTAGTATTTTATTAGAGTATAATTATTTTATTGACATAATGTTAAGTTTGTTGAGGATTTTTTCTGTGCTAGTTCTTACAGGGACTTTAAGTATAATTTTCATCATGGCTTTTTGTGTTCTAATGAGCAATTTAAGAACTTTATCATTAGCAATGCCTCATCCGATAATACCATATTTTAATAGTGAGTGGCAGAGAGCCATGCATATCTTTATTAAATCTGTTGTACTGAGAACATTCCTGATTGTTTTAAAAAAGTAAGTTATTTTTTAAATGTTGTTATTTAAATAAGTAATGTGGTCAGTACACTTGAAAGTTTTAAAATTTTTACGCCTAGATACGTTATGTGGTTAACATTTTCTAATGATAGACAATTATATTGACCATTTAAATGTGGTAAGCTATGAATTTTCAAGTTAAGGTTTGTTTTTGAATTTTTAGTATTGTTTATTTTAAAAGTGGTAAATTTGGTTTTATTAGCATTACGTGTCAGTGAATGATAGTCTAGCCATGTTATGATTCTGTTTAGAGTGTTTAAATATTTGCAAGTTGGTTATCTATCAGTTTTTTTTATTTTTTTTATTGATTTGGTAGAGCATTACATAATTTCGCCAAAAATAAATTTATTATTTCTCGATCCAAAAGACGTTTTCAATTTAGGAATAACAAGTATATTTTAGCATATTTCCCTTGTTAAGTAATTATGTTGGGCAGTGGAGTATTGAGATTATTTTTTTTACAGTTCAATTAATCAGTTTTTGAGTGAAGTTTGTACACTAAAAGATTTTTTAATCTCGTTTATTTGAGGATATTACGAATGCTTCTAAAGAAGCACATACACGTACACAACCTGGTGAGTTTTTTTGTAATTACGTCAATGTGTGAGTTCCATTAGAGATTTTCATCAATTTCAATACGAAGATGTTTGATGCTTTGGATTACGTTATAGTAGGATAGAGGAGTGTTAGTCCTTGATTATGTTGATGGATTCCTTAGCATTTATGTAATTTGAGATCATAGTCATCAGTCGTCTATCCACTGGTTGTTGTAGAAAACGTCAGGTATTTTGTTTGATTGGCATTAAGTGTAAGAAAATTTTTGTAAAGCCAATTTTGCAGGAGATCAAATCCATGTTCTGCTTCTTTGGAGGTATTTGACCAATCTCTTTCATTAAATAAAATGTATTGTCGTCAGTAAAAATAATTATTTTTCCTAACGTTACTAGGTTACAGATATCACTTATGTATTTTAGAAATAATATGGGTCCTAGAAGGCTTCCTTGCGGTACACCATAGTTGATTTGGAGAGTTCTGCTTTTAGATTTGTAAATTTGAACGCACTGGGCACGCCCTGTCATATAGATTTATATTAAGTGGAGAGTTGTATTTGACGTATCAATTTTTGTAAGTTTTGCCAGGATTTTGTGATCTATTGTATCAAAAGCCTTTTGTAGGTCTATAAAGACAGCCAATTTTTTTTTCGAATGTTTAAAATTTTTATGATCATATCTGTAATAGTTTCTATGGCGTCACCAGTAATAAAGTTCTCCCCAAAACCGTACATATTTCTGATAATATTATGTTGTCTTGTAAGTAAATAAAATGTTTTTTTTTTGTATTCTCTCCAATATTTTTGAAAATGTATTGGGTAGACTTATCGGTTGATAGTCATTTAAGCCATGTTTTTGTTTATATTTATGTCAAACTAGAGAATACAGTTCAGAAAACTACAGCATAAACGCGAGTATTCCCGTGTTTATTATTATTTTATAGTCTATTTTTCCCGACCAATTCAACTCATTGATCGTTATTCATCTTCTTGGTTTTAGCAATATATGTATCTGATGACGCCAACTGACAAAGATGGCGTCATACTAACTGCGTAGGTGCGGCCACCAGCGACTTCAAAATTTTCTATCCCACAATCTTGGCCGGAGCTGGCCCGTACGCGCGCGGATGCGTTACGCTTACGTGCCCCGTAATATGAATGTGTTTATAGTGTTCTACACTACGCGGTGCTGGTAGATTGAATGGAATACTCACAATTTTTGCTGTGCCTGTCCAGTACTGTTCTGCTCTGCGAGGTAGTGGTAGATGTGAACGGGCCTTTAATTATTACTGTGTTTAACTGGTAGAACCTAATTTAACGTGTTTTTTTTTATCGAGTAAATCAAAATTAATAATATTATTATTAAATACTGCAAGTATATTTTTTTGTGACAGCTATTTCGGTGTTCAAAGTAATTTTCAAACTCTTTGGAAAATTGCATTGAACACCAAAACCGGTGTCACAATAATAAAAAAAATATGAAAAAACTAAAATAACCCACGAACTCAATAATAAAATTATTAAATCTGTCGTGCTTTAAATTTAAAAAAATATATAAACATGAAGATAAAATATACACTTTCTGCCATTAAGAAAAAAATTATCTAATTAAAAATATCATTCAAACATTTAATAATTCATATTGCATACTCATCTTTTCTATTCAATCTCTGTTTTTAGAAAACACAGCCTGCTCTGCGAAGCCTTGATGATGAAACCGGATGCAAGATCTTTCATCCATGCCTAATTTGAAAGCCTGTCTTAATCTCCTTGTTCTTCCAATATTCCCGGCCGGTACTTGCTCAGTGAAATGTTCCTACATGTACGAGCATGCGTTTAAATATTTGTTTAATAATTTTTGGAAAATGTGAACTTATATGTATATATTAACTGATATAAATATAATGGATATATATGTAAATATCTAAACTATAAAGACTGATATGATCATAACACAATGTTAAAAAATACTCACATGTATGGCTTCGCCTCCCGCATAAGTCTAGGAAATAAGTGATATTACCAGGCAATGCAAAGCTCAAATTTCATTGTTTGAGTATTTGTTAGGAAAAAACGAAGAATGGCATTATTTGCATAACAGTTGCTCTTTTTTTCAAACAGATCAAACATTGCCGGGCTTCGAAATTAATATGAAATGACAATATTCGAACTATTTTACCAATAACACATTGAACTTTAATTTTTGCTAATGATTTGATGGAGGAATCAGCATAGGATTGATCCCACGACGTCTGGTTGTGAACTCGACGCTTTAAGCCACTCGGCTAAAGACCGATTTACATTCCAAGAAGTTAACAACACAACACGAAAGTCTTCCAATAAAGTTACTTGTACCGTAAAATAATAAATAACCCTCAAGCGTGTTAAATCACATGCGTTAATGTAAAATGTAAGTAAAAATTGGTTTGTAAATACTGCTTTTTAATATATAAATATCAGCATGTTTCGATAGCAAAACTTTCCTCATCAGGACATGTATTTTAATAATAATAACAATTCTTATTTTTTTCCATGCCTTGTTACTTTCTTGATTTTATTTATATTAATAAGAAAAATAATTTCTTTTTTAATTACTCCTAATAAATTTTAATGTTTTATAATATGTTTTTAATATGATTTTGGATTAATTGCTTATATACTTTAATCACTTATTGTTTATGTTTATAATTTATCTATTCTTAGATTAATGTGTTCTATGTTTGTCATTCTTTTATACTTGACATTATTGTTTTTTAGTATTTTGTATTTCCCGATGAGAAAATTTTCTCTTTCGAAACATTTTGATATTTGTATATTAACAAGGTGGTGTTTAAAAAGTATTTTTTATAAATATTTTAATAATGACGCATCGAGGTTAACGCACACCAATCTTTTGAAGACATTATAAAATGTAAGTAATTAATAGTATATTTTCCCCACTTTTCTTTCTTTGTTTTTCGATTTGTTTTCTTATCTAACATAAAATCTTTTATTTAACTTACCTTTAACGTCCATCTATTAATACAAATAAACAAATATACTGCAACTAATTGATACCAGGTATACCCACGCACTGGCCTTGCCTATGTGGGATTTTTTTGTTTTATATACTTTACACATAGGTTGTTCAGATGTATTTATAATTTAATGTAAAAATAATCATTGTATCTTATTTGTGTGAATGTATGTTTCAAAAAAAGAATTAATAAATAAATAAAAAATAAATTAAATACGTGGCATCATTTTTTTATTATGTTTTAACGTTGTAAGATTTTCGGTTCTAAAACGGTCGTGAATGAGTTGAATCGGCAATCAATTCCTGGCGGATGGAGTGTCCTTAAACTACGTTCCCCGCGCAGCCTTAAGACCCCCTCACCCTCTCCTACGCCACTCTCTACACCGCGCCATTTCCGGTCTCTCGCTAGGGGCGGAGGTTGCAACGAGAGACATTGGAAACATCCCTTAGCCGGTATTTTCAGTCAAGATCAGGATATATTTATAGCTCTGAGGGACCGAATTGGGCAGGGGGTGATTTTACAATGAAAATATTTCTTTTGAAAAAGGACCACAACGCAGAATACCTCAGACATAATTTTCATAGGGTTAGGAGGAGGAGGTCATAGGGTTTCTATATTTTTGATGGTAAAAATAAAAATGATCTTTATAAAAACGTACTAATTTAACACATTTTTTATAAATGTGAATATCGCACAAGAGTCTCAACTACTCCAAAGATCTAGAGACAGTGATACTATGGCATCTCAAATTGGGGTATGATGTGAGAGTGAAGTTCCTAGACAGAGATAGGAGTTGGTGAGCGGGATGATGAAAAAGTACCTAATTATTCAGACCTGGTCACCAAACACGGGTAAAGCCATTTCAAAGCAATATTTTGATTCTGAATGATGGTTTTTCACCAGGTCAATATTGAAATTATCTACACATGTATAACATAAGAAAGAACAATGATAAATTGAGTAAATATTTTTGGAAGTTTTGCATAACACTAGGCAAGACTGCGTAATCTTTGGGGATGCTGTGTCGAGGGCCCAAAATAGATGGATTTTTATCCCGTTAAACTTTATCAATAAAATGAAAACAATGGTCACGACTGTCTCCGGATAACATTTTTCAAATAGGCACATCTACGTAGATTGCATTATTATGTCGTCTATGCATACGCTTCAAATAGGCACATCTACGTAGATTGCATTATTATGTCGTCTATGCATACGCTTCAAATAGGCACATCTACGTAGATTGCATTATTATGTCGTCTATGCATACGCTTTAAATAGGCACATCTACGTAGATTGCATTATTATGTCGTCTATGCATACGCTTCAAATAGGCACATCTACGTAGATTGCATTATTATGTCGTCTATGCATACGCTTCAAATAGGCACATCTACGTAGATTGCATTATTATGTCGTTTGTGCACACGTTTCAAAAAGACATATCTACGTAGATTGCATTATTACGTCGTTTATGCAAACGCTTCAAAATAGGCACATCTACGTATATTGAATTATTATGTCGTTTATTCATACTCAGAGGTGGCGGGTGCATATACGAGTAGAATATCAATTTTAACAAATTAAGTTATTACTTTGTTGCATTAACCGGTGACATTGCCGCTATGTAATAATAAAAAAAACGTTACTATTTGTAAATGATAAAAGAGAAAAAAAATAAAAAAAACAGCGATTTTGAAGTGAAATGGAGAAAGGGAAAGAGGATAATTAAAATAAATTATGTAGTTTCTAAGAAACACGAAATAAAACAAATTAAATTGATGTACATGGATAACGTTAAATCCACTAACGAAATAATAATAATAAAAAACAATTTCAATCTACCAATAATGAATTATAAAATAATATAACACAGAGTAGGGGTGAGGAGTTATCACTAACCTAGCAATTTAATTTTTCTTTTGTGAATTTATTAAATTGTTCTAAGGAAAAATGGAAAACATCGGCTTCTGAAGAGATGTTGTTGTATTTTGCAGTTCTTCTGAAAAATGAGTATTGTGTAAAGTTAGTTTTCGAGTGTGGGATGTGGAATAGTTTATTTGAACGAGTGTTTTCTACTGGATAATGTAAATTAATATTTTCTAGAATACAGTAGTAGTAAGTAGTTGTCAATAACGTTTTTGACGATTTTGTAAAGGAATTTTGGAGGAATTCGGTAATTGAAATCTTAAAGCCTTTAAAAAAATCTAATCTTTATTAACATTGCATTGCGGATTCCAAATCACTGATCCAATTTCTAATATTTTGCAAAATAATGAGATAAGCCCACATGAAAGCTTTAATTAGAAAGCACGGGAGAAATAATGAACAAACTTTTAGCTTGTGATTAAAGGTTTATGTAACTTTTATGTAATATCATATTTTATGAAAAAAATATTTATATCCTTTACACGAAAAATAAACTTTTCTATGTAATAAATAAAGGCATATATCACTGTTATAAAAAAAGCTCAGAAAATAAATATTTCTGTTTTTACTAATTGTGTTATAGTTTATGTTGCAGAACTTAATTTTCATTTAAGTTATTGAAATTTAATAATAATTGTTATTATTCAATTTAACAGAGAGATTTTTTATAAACTTAAGATATAACCTTTTAACCTCTCGAGTCCTTTTTGTTCCCGATGGGGAACAAGTAATTAAATAGCAATAGCTACCCAAAGGGAACAAGAAGAAAAAAATACTCTACTGTTAACTTGTTATTGTTCCCTATTGGGAACAAAAAGGACTCCAGGGGAAAATACTGCTTAAAGTTTATAAAAACTACTGGAAACCGTTCTTTTAAAATGAATAGTAATAGGTATTATTAAACGTAAAATACAATAATAACATTACCTTACGTACATCCAGCGTATCCAATTTTCACAACAACGGGCATCAACTAAAAATATTTCAATATATTTGTATACTTACACAAGTAGCTAAATACGACGTATTAAAACAGTTAATTTTTATCCCCGCCAAACCAACTTTTTTTATAACTCTAACTATTTAGAACTTTAACTCGAAGAATAATAGTAGTATTGAGCATTAATATTATCATAATATTCATACTGATAATTGGTTTGTTCATGAATGTTCTAATCTTTTTCACTAATAATAGTTTTATTTATATTGAACATCAATTATATAGCTTTAAGTCACACAAAAGTAACCTATATATTAAAACTACAAAAAAAAGTGAAAAATGTTTATTTTTCAAACTAATCCAAAAACACAATGCACACGTGAAATGTTCCAAATGCGATGGTGACAAAATAACAAGGTATTTTTATGAGATGATTTTTTATTAACTTTTAAATAACGATTTATAAATTCTACGTCTAATTATATATAATAAAATTATATATTTAGAATTGACGTTAGCTAATCTATATGAATACATATTTTTAAAACCAATTTTTAGTACTTAGATACCTACTATTATTACCATATTAACAATCCTACGTCACGTAAATCAGTCTATAGGACTTGCGAACTTTGTACGCAATCCAAATATTAAACAGAAGCAAAGTGCCAGACGTGTTTAGTTCAGGAACTTATAATATTTTAAATACAGGGCGTCTGTAGGTAGGAATTCTTGGTTCTATACTGATCGAGGAGCGTAGCTTTTGTCGAAAATTCGACGAATAAAATAAAGTATTATTACGGTCTGAGATTCAAACTTTCTAAGCTTTTCGTTCGAACAAATTCAAGGTTTTCGTAAACTTTTGGATTTCCTCAGATTTTAAATCAATGGCGCCTCGTTTTCAAGGATTTTTGAGAGAAATTAAAATGAAAAGAAATTTCTTGAGGAAATATTTTGATTTCTTAGCAGGAGTTTAAAATCTGAAAAGTTTTGAAAGTGGTCTGTCTACTATATTTATCAATAATCCCATTTTGATATTATTTTTTATTTTATTTTTTTTTATAAGAATTCCACATTAGCTTAAAAAATTGATATATTTTATTTCCACAAGCCGGGTTTCGAACCTGTAGATTTTGGAAACCTGTTGATTTTGGGAACCTGTAGATTTTGACCCTAACGTACAATTTCAACGGCCTGGTGGCAAAGGTCACGTGACATTAATTTTCCCACCAGCTTAGTACACAGCCGTCTACATTTGTATCGCGTGATCTTGACTGCGGTAAGCAAATTATTAAACATTTATAAAAAGGGTAAAACTAAACACTCTAACAAAATATTCGTTCTTTGTAAACAAGCCGAACCTATTAACTTATTTGCTGTTTTACTTAAATTGGGGTCACGCGCAGCTCGCCCCTCGTCCACTTTATTTTGGTTGCTTCCCCTTGCGCGTCGGGGCATCTCTACGTATTATTTGCTATGTGGTCCATAAGATGAAGGAACATAACAACCCATCAAGTTAAATCCTTTGTTTGTTTCGTGAATATCTTTTGAAGTCTAAAATCATTTATTATATTTTC
Source organism: Halesus radiatus (assembly GCA_022606495.2). Taxonomy (NCBI): domain Eukaryota; kingdom Metazoa; phylum Arthropoda; class Insecta; order Trichoptera; family Limnephilidae; genus Halesus; species Halesus radiatus. The sequence continues at coordinate 71,784 of JAHDVE020004307.1, forward strand.
AAAGTTTTATTTCATAATAACACGATAGTACATTTATCAAAAAAAAATATTAATTTGAAATTCACAATTACATATTGGCATATTATTTCATATCATAAATCAGGCATTTAAACATCAAGCCCGACTTACATTTTTTCATTTGTTTACAAAATAATCAGATTTATTTAACAGTAATTTGTAGTACCTATAGTATACTATTTTACAATAATGTGAATTATATTGTATGTAATTGTTGTTTTATCACATTAGTTCAATAGATTGTAACATCAAAGGCATTAATATTTTTAAGCAAAAAAAAAGACGTGGAAGTAACGTAACGTAGACGTAGACGTAGACGTAACATTAGACGTAGATATGTTAGTAGCAGATGACTACACCAATGAATAATTTAATATAGATTGATTATACATTGAAGAAATATTATCATTTCGAACGCAGAAGCGTAAAAAAAATGATTATAATGATTAATCAGAATATCGAAATCAAAAAGTAAAAAAAAAATCATTATTTAAATTATATGATAAGAGTAAAAAAAGTAATTAATTTTGTGAAGTTACACAAATATTTACAGTATTTAAAAACTATGACATTTAAAAAATACACTTTATGGGTAATTATAATACATGAATATAATGCATACGTGTTTGATTGAGCAAATTATATCTCCATTGATATTTAATTACATGAAAAACGAGCTCTAGGTTTTAAATGAATTATTTGAAAACATATTTAAACAATTTCTTGTCTAAAAACACAAGAAAAAACAAAGAACAGACTTATGGTAATAAAAATTAAAGTTTATTATGTACATGTTGAGGTGATTTTCCCACGAAAACGGCGCTATAGAAGTAATCCAAATATTATTATTATTATGTTAAGTTGTTCTACAAATTACAGGCGTACCATTTTTTTTAGCATTAAATATTCACATTTTGTTAAAGCAGCATTAAAAATCAGTAGTAGAAGTTGTAATTAAAAATTGATAGAAATATTCACTATTTGTAATGTATTTAATTTTTGTATGCAAAAAATATGAAATTATTAAATAACCTATTTTTTCTCTTAATATCTTAGTTTATTCTCACTACATAATATTCTCTTATTTTTACATTATACCTATACGAGTATATGGAACTAGCAGAGGGAGGATGAAAGTAGACTGAATACTGTAGAAACGAGATCTCTCAGGCGTGTGTGCGGTAAAACTTCATATGACCATCTTAAAAATGTGGAGATCTGGAAAGAATGCAAAGCCGATGCAAGGATCATGCTTAAGATTAAGAAAGGAACGCTTAGATGGTTTGGGCATGTAGAGCGGATGAACGAAGAATGTTAAAAGTGGATAGATTTGGGGACGTCCGGGGAAGACATGGCACGATCAAGTGAATTAGATACTTGAGTTGGGTCATGTCAAGAGTCAGAATAACAGAAGAGTATGTATGAAGTAAGGAGGGTGTGCCGAGAAAGAGTTGTGTGATGGTCTATCCTTTCTGCCTACCCTTGCGAGAAACAGTATGATGATTAGTGAGGATGAAAGTAGACTGAATACTGTAGAAACGAGATCTCTCAGGCGTGTGTGCGGTAAAACTTCATATGACCATCTTAAAAATGTGGAGATCTGGAAAGAATGCAAAGCCGATGCAAGGATCATGCTTAAGATTAAGAAAGGAACGCTTAGATGGTTTGGGCATGTAGAGCGGATGAACGAAGAATGTTAAAAGTGGATAGATTTGGGGACGTCCGGGGAAGACATGGCACGATCAAGTGAATTAGATACTTGAGTTGGGTCATGTCAAGAGTCAGAATAACAGAAGAGTATGTATGAAGTAAGGAGGGTGTGCCGAGAAAGAGTTGTGTGATGGTCTATCCTTTCTGCCTACCCTTGCGATAAACAGTATGATGATTAGTTAGTTAGTTAGTTTTTACATTACACAAGAAGAAAACTAAGATAAACCTTAATAAAACATAATATACAACTTTAAAGAAAATAATAATATTTCTTTGAACATTTGCTATTCGTAATAATGTCTGCGAACTCAAAGCACTGTACCTACATTCAATGTTCTTAACGGAAAAATAATGTTACCGAAAGGGCAAAGTTCAAATTTCCTCGGATATTAAAATCCTGTGTACTGTTGAGATATTAATAGGAATACACAAGCCAAAGATATTGCTACAAGGCTTGTGTCTTATGTCCTCACGAATACAGGCAATGAGCATAAAATTCGCTTGGCAAGCGAACTTTAGAAAAGCTTGTTGTAAGAGTAAAAGTGGTTTTTATTTATATTGTGAAGAATTTCGTAAGAAAGAAAAAAAATATTCAATGGAATCTTTCACAAATAATCTCAGCTATAAATTAGTGTTTTTTTTAAAACCTGTTTCTCACATGCGTTCATAACTTTCCATTGAAAATGATAAAAAAATTAGAAGCTTACGCATATATTTTTTACAACATAATCAACAAATTTATATCATGCTTCATTAATGAAATTTTTTGGAAAACGTTCCATTTTTCCAAAGCATATTTTAGTTTTCATAATGTACGAGTATACCGATTCGTAATACAGATTAATCCAAATAGTGAATTCACTTAGAGCTTCGCCTTAATGAAATATCACCTAATCAATTTTGTTTCTTTTTTGATGATTCTTGTGATTCTACTTAACTTCTAACTTCTTTAAATTATCAATATTTCAAATAATGTATGCACAATATATTATTATTATTTTTTAAAAGAAAGACAAACATTCCCGGGTTACAAATAACCTGACAAAATTTAAAAAAAATCTCCTACTACCATAAGAGTAACAGGAAGATGTTGCTTGTGTCGTGATGGAGGAATTAGACAGCCGAAGACTTAGAATTGAACTCACGACGCGACACCTGGGTGGGACCCAGACGCGATGCCAACTCAGCCACTGACGGGTCTTATAACTTATTAAAATATATTTTTTACGCTGTCTGAGGTTATAAGCACGTATTTTGTATAAATGTCCTGTTGCTATAAATAACAGAACATTGTGGTTATTATAGAAGAACAGATAAATTTGTAGCTAACATTACATTTGATAAAAAATAAACGGTAAAGAGATAAATACATTTATAAAAATGTTTTTCGGATTTCTTCCGGTTCATAGTAAACATCCAACTCTTATTATCCTTTTTTAAGAAAGTAAATATACCATATTACAGCACAGAGACTTAAAATCATAAATCACACTTCACGAAGACTTCTTTAAAGTTCTTGCACTTGAGCTAGAAAAACTTAGTCGTGAAGAGCTTTTCTCTCAGAAGTAGCACAATTCGGAGAGCAGTGATGGGGTTGACTTCATTGTAGTTCATTCATTAACGTTGAGTCATTAAGGTTGACGTCTTTCTCTCAGCTAGAACCTATCTGGCAGAGCTGTGAAGGCCTGAAGCCCTATGATTTCATTCGTGATATCTTTTGCACTTGACAAAGCTGATATCATTAAAAATCATGCACTTTGCGTGAAATACTCGGCGGTGAAGTGATTGCGGAAAACTTATTTCATTCAATTGGAGCGCGTCTTGAAAGGCAGCGGTGACAAAGTACCACACGACAACCTTCCTATCGCACCTCGTACTTGTTAAGGCCAACTTCGTCACAGTTCACGTACTTGAGGGCGACGAAGTCTGTAGTGAAGTAAATAAGTAAATGTGACACACGCTCTTTTCTGAGCCGTAGCGTCTCTTGACATTTTCATTGTCACCTACAATCAAACCCGACAAACTCTCGTAAATTCAATGTAGTAGATGCCTTCCTCTCAGCAGAACACCCCGTGACATGTTTCCTAGCACGCCTGACGAGGCCCACTTCATCGCAGTTCATGCACTTGAGGGCGACGAACTCGGCGGTGAAGTGGTTGCGATGGACGCTCTTCTTGGATCCGCAGCACACCTGGCATGGCAGCAGTCTGTAGCCTCCGCACATCTGGCACGTGGTGTGGGCGTCAGCACTCTGAAATTTGAAATTGAAGGGTCAAGACGAGAAAATATAACTATTTAAGTATATCTACAAAAATCGCCAAAGTGCTAAGAATACACCTGCAGATTGAAAAGGTTTATTAAAGATTTTTCATAATTTTCCTTAGGTCGACTAAGAAAGGTAGATGAGTTTTAATTTATTATTATTATTTTATGTCCCATTTAGATTTTATGTTATTTGACTTCAAGAAACCATTGTTTATTGTAATCCTTGTAACAATTTCTTCTTAGAATCGTTCGAATTTCACAATAATAAGACTTTAATGACTGCTTGAATAAATCAGTTCTGAGCAATCCAAGTTGTTGACAACAATCAATTTTTGACTGAGCATTCGCCCAATACCATTAAAAAATTATTATCAAACAATAATATAACAATACCAGACAAACTAGATAAAACCACATATTAAGCCTCCCCCAGTTCAACACCAACTCACACTAAAACACGTTTAATAAATGAATTAAATAATATACTTTGTGTTCACCACTTTATTAATATAAACATGTTTCGAAAGCGATGCTTTTTTCATCATGAGGAATACAAATTAATTAAATAGTTATATAATTGAAAATACACTTTGTATTTACCACTTTACTTAAAATATATAAATATTTCTACATGTTTCGATAGCAATGCTATCATCTTCAGGAATAAATGAATACTATTATTATTATATTCAATAGTATTAGTATTATAAATGAATAGTATTCATTTATTCCTGAAGATGATAGCATTGCTATCGAAACATGTAGAAATATTTATATATTTTAAGTAAAGTGGTATATACGAAGTGTATTTTCAATTATATAATTAATAATGATGCCAAAAAGTTATCAATAATTTGAAGAAATTATAAATAAATAGTAATCAATTTATTGATAATGACGCCACAAAGTGAAAAACAAACGTTTGAAGGAATTACAAAACACGTTCATTCACCGCGCTTCACACAATTTTAACACTTCATACAGTTCGACTTATTTGACTCAGCTCTTCAAACCTAAACTGAATAATTAATATTAAAACAATACTATATTACTCCGCACATACCAGATTCATCCCCTTCCCTCCCTTCCACCATCCCATCCCCGTAGCCTAAACTTGTAACTTTTTTATAATTGAATAATTAAGATACTTGGTTCCGTTTTTTTTTTTATATATTTACCACTCTTCATAATTATTGTAAGCTGTTGGTTTCCATATAAAATAAAATAAAAATTTATTGTTTAATTAACAATGAAAATAATGTACGTTTTAGAGTTGATGACGTCATAATATGAATTATTTTTATCGTAGAGGTTATACTATATGTTGTCCCTGAATCAAATATTGTTTGAAAATATGATTTAAATTGAATGGTGATCGACTCGCCGACACGTCCCATTGACAGTTCAACGCTTGGAGATTGTTATTCCGTGATAAGATGGCTTAACTTGTGCACTTAGGGGAAAAAACACTAAACAGTGCCCAGTGGTTACAAGATTGTGCATTTGAACAAAATTTTTAACTTTGCTGTCACTTAGTAGGACAATCACACTTTTCTCAAGGGATAATCCTGGCGATTGGCGCAATGTCTTCTGGGAAGGGTGGCAGGAACAAGAATCCACCTGGCACTACTTCAGAGGGACTGCCCTGGTGTCCTGGAAACGGCTCGTCCTATGTACTTTTACTTAATCTATTTTGTTTCTCCCTTTTACTGTTTTATATTAGTATTTCTCCGCGTCTCACCATGTTTATTTACGGACTACGGATGAGTAGAGCAGAGCCTCCATGATTACTAGAGCCACTTTTGTCGACCGTACGTATGTACTAACCTTTCTGGGCTGTGGCATTTTACTAACATCCTTCTATGTTAATGTTATCCAGAGACACTTGAGGATTTAGAATCATTTATAACCTTAGCTTCGTTGAATCAAAAAAATATAGTCCTTGACATTCACCCCGAAGTAGTAACCATAAGTTATTTATACCGGGGTGGAAAAGTTGTGGGTAACCTCAACTGTCACTTAGTAGGATTGGTGAAAGTGGCCGAAAGATTCGCTTAAAAAATAAAATGTTATTAAAATATCTCATGGAAAAAAACTGTTAAAACTACAGCTTGGAATTTGCTGGAAAATGCTTGCCACTGCTTTTTAATACTCGAGTACTATGATAGTACAAAAAATATGTTCCTATCCTTGAAGAAAGAAGTCGGGAGATATAATAAAAAAAGATTTTTTCTTATGTTCAACAAAAGAGTTTGATATTTTTTACAGACAAAAAAAGCAGATGGCAAAAAAAATAATGAAAACGAGCTTTTCTAATTTAATTTCTCAGGGTCATGACACTTGGTATTTTATCTTAGAGAGCTGAGAACTCCTTCATATTTCATAAAATCAGAGATCATACTGCTCCCTTAACTTAAAACTCGAGGCTCTAGAAACATAATCTTCTAGAAAACTTGAGCGAGATTTTTCTTATTAGATTTTACGCTTTCCAGTTAACGTTTCACAGTATCAAATTGAGTTCTTATCAGAAGGGTTTTACAATGATTTTTAGTATTAAGGAAAGTTTAAAACCCATCAGGATAAGAAAAGTGCATCGATTCTCTTACTAACGTGAAAAGTCACAGGAATTATAATTAACCAGTGTTCTTTTGATAAATGGGCGTTAGGTTGAAAGATTTCATTTTTCTATTATATTACGTTCATTTCTTCAATACGGGTGTTTTATTTAAGATTTATCAAAGTGGTGAAAATTTCATTGTTTAAAGAGTCGCCGTGCAAGCGTTACTTTAGAAAACAGGAAATCGCATCGAAACGTTAGACGTGTTTGGCTATCAGATCTGAATAGCTAAATGCTCCTAACCTTCCTCTTCCCCATAATTTTCCCTTCCTCACTAACGTCAGTCTCAGAACATCCCCAAATTATGTTATCCCTAATATAAAACATTTCGTAGCATGAAAATGAATTGAATTAATTTTAATATTAGAGTTAATCAGCATCTAAGCTTTTTAAGTAATATTAATTATTCTGAATTTGCCAATCGTATTTTGGAAACCAATCACTCGAATGTCAAATAGTTATCACAGTGTTATTTAAAACGCCCGTGCGGCTAACATGGTCGTCATTATCTTTTGAATTAATTAAAAATTTAATTGGTAAAAAAAAAGTCGGCCTTACTTCAGATGGAAGGTTTTTTACGTTGTAGAAAGAAAAATTATTGATGTACATTTTTATAGATAAATGCGTTATCGCGAAGAAAAATTAGATAATATAGTACTGTATCATAACGAACCGCATTCTGAAACTTTAATTTTTAACAAATTTGTACAGTACGTACGTATGTCGTATTTTCATTTAAAAATCGCTTAGGTTACAGTAAATTTCCCCGGGGTCTTTAGAAAGCTTATACTCCTGGTAAGGAGGTGGGGGACTAGTGGAAAATTGCACCGGTTTGACGCCCTTCGAACCAGTTAGGTGCCCTGGCAGGGTTGTCAAATCTGTATCTTATCTGGGGGCCAAGTCCGTATCTCTTGAGTTAGCTAACGCAGGTTAAATCGGCCATCAACAACACATTTTTCTTTATAAACGCAGCGTCGTTTCTTGCGTTTGCGTTACGAATTTGTGTCTGAACGTAGACACAAATTTAACTTGTTAGCGCGATAATAATAATAATAATAATACTTAACGATTTATACAGCGCCGTTTTTGTGAAAAATCACCTCAAGGGCGCTGTAACGGACTAACAAACTGTCAAAATGTGTTGCTTATGGTTATTTTAACTTGCGTTAGCTAAGGCAAAAGGAATAGACTTGGTATCCTGGTAACTATTGGTTTTAACGTATTCGTTCCAAATGAAACGTCACAGAATCAAATACAAATATTAACATTCTATTTTTTATTTAAAACTACGAGTGTGCTTTAAATAACGCAGGGCTGACCTCACCAATATTTTAGTCAACGGAATATCAAATTATTAAAAAAAAAACCATATGGCGTCATAACTTTTCATCTTAAGTGATATTACGAAGCTCCGTAGATATGGTTGTGGGATTAGGGTTAAGAGTTGAAAAGCAGTTATAACCCGGTACCCGCTTTAGTTCTTTATTGTTTTTTTTTTTTTTGATTTGTAGCTCAATTTGATTTGTAGCCTTTTTTTTCTCAAGAGTCTCAAATGCTCTCAACCGTCCGGAGCTAGTGAGACTATGGCATCCCCAATTGGGAAATGTTGTGAGGCTGAAGGTATTATGAAGGGGAAGGAGAAGGGGAAGATGAAGGTGGGGAAATACCTGGCTATTCAGATCTGGTCACCAAACACGGCTGAAAGTCATTTCAAGCAACGTTTCAATTCTGAATGGTGGTCTTTCACCAGGGCGATACTGAGAGTATCTTCCACTCTGGAACGTGCGCAAATATACTATATATTATTTTAAATGAATTAATCTTGAAACAAGACAAATTAATTAAATAAAATTTACTTGCGCACGCCGGGATTTGAACCCGCGACCTTCGGATTCGTAGTCGAAAGCCTTACCCCTCGACCATGGAGGCCGTCAAGCCTAAACGGATTTCAAAATTATTTTTCTTATAAAGCAATTGAAAAAAAAATGAATAAACCATATGGATTGTTAATTTATTTCTGAAATGGATATTTTGTAGTTTCATAATGTAACGTTCTAAAAACAGATTAATTTAATTTATCTAGAAATTCAGGTATTAAAAAATGCGCATGTTTCATAACGTCAGAGCTCGCCGTTAAAGGGGTTTGCTGCTTCACCAGTCCAGAAAAAAAAACGAATTAAAAAAAAAAAACTGGTGTTCTGGCAACCCTGTCTCAGAATTACGAGCACAGCAGCACGATATTACTTCGCCAACAGCTATAATGAATATACCGACAGGGTTGGCCATTCTGCATCCGCGCCATATCACCGGATCATTCAACCGGACCGGTTCAGATGGGGTTCAATTTGCCAGCAGCGCGTGTACTGTGCACATGTAGTACAGCGATTGTAAATGCAAATTCGGTGTCTTATGCGTGGTGATATGAGTTTTTTTACGCTATTGAGAGAATGTAAGTTTCAATATGAGTTTGATTAGAGACAGAGGGAAATAGAGGAAGGGAAAGGGGAGAGGATTGTTGGAAATTACCATACTATTCGGATCGAGTCACTTTAAATAACTAAAGCCTCTCTAAGGAAGATTTAGATTCAATAGAGTGATTTTTTTTACTTATGAAGCAGAAATCTGTTATATGAAGTAGGCACCGAGCACCAACTCTTGAACGATGAGCTCTGGCGTTATGATATTTGAAACGGTTTTTTTCAATCTAAAATTGAGTTGCGTTGACGTAGTTATTCTACACGGGAAAAGCTGTCCAATTTTCAACACACCGGAGCTCACGGTTGGAAATTTTTATAATGGGAAACACAGAGATATCAAATTATCGATGGTTAAGGATAGTTCTTATGTAAGTTTAATTTAATTTAAATTTACTAAATATACTCACCTTCAAAAGTTTTATTGAAATCAAGTACAAGTATCATCTATACGTACCTATGTATTACGAAATTTATAAACATCTATGCACCGTATAAATAAAAAAAAAACTAAAATACGATAAAAGACAATAAAAAAAATCCAAACAAGTATTCCTATTGAACTCCCAAGTAAAAACTACAAGAAAAAGCTCCAAACAATTTAATGGGAACAACAAAAGAGAAAAACAGACAATTGTTCAACTTTCCCCGACCAGCAGTTGCCCCACTAGCTCCGTGGAATAATGTGGGACAACGGAGGCACGATCCACCGATAGTATGAGATAATTAACTCAGTGGCGCAGTTACCAAAGTTCCGATACCCGGGGCAAACTCTTGAAGAGTTGCCTCATTCTATCAAAATGAATGTGAGGGATGATTTAAAGGATATAATGGTGTTTTTAATACAATATTTGTACTAGTTTAATACAAAAGATCCCTGTACCGTTCTCCTGGTATACAAATAAAGCATTGATGACATTACAAGAAAAATACATTCAATGTTAAATGCAACATGAAAAACTCTCTTGTAAAATATTGGTATGTATTTTTATGTTCATTGTATCTGCATATTTCGAGCCTATCCCTTTATTTATGTCATTAAAAACATGATCATAATATGATAAACGGTAAACTTTTCTATAGCATCACTCAGTGATGCAAATCACTTCAATGGCGCTTAAAATTTTGTTTAAGTCAGTAGCTCCTTTTATAAAGAAATATTTTAAGATTTTTTTTGAAAATACCAAAATTGCTTTCTGACCTCAGACCAAATGGAAGGTCAAACCAAGAATGTGGATGCACATCAAAGTACCTACTTTTATTTTGCCAATAACCTTCTAATAAATATAATATCAATGACAAATAGGATTTTAACAGTAACTGCAATATCATGCAATATGCAGTGTTTTCTAATATTGTACAAAATCATATCTTCTCACGCGAAAACTTCGTAATTTAATGTTATAATCTGGATTGACCTACCAGGTAAGGATGTTTCTTTTTATATTTGTACATAATAAGATAAATACAAGCAAGTAGTATTTGCACACTGTTCTTGGGCTGATTTTTCACAGAAACGGCGCTATAAAAGTCATCCAAGTATTATTATTTATTAAAAGCTCTGTCCCCAAATTTTGCAGCATTCGTACAAAAGGGTTTAACCAGTCTGTTCTGAGTGTGAGTTGTCGCTAAGTCCCTCATGCAGATATTAGTCGAATATGATAGAGTCAGACGGTTCAGTGTCTGCCAGGATATAATTTTATTTTTATTTTTTATAATAATTAAAAAGCAGATGTTTTTTTTCATATTCTTAATGACTTTATATATTTTTTAAAAGGAGTGCCGATTCATACGTGGGTTGATTTGTCTGGTCACTGCAATAACAAGCTCTAAATAGCCGGATAGATACTGTATAAGCCTCTTCTCTCCCTTTTCCACCCAGTCACATTATAAAAGTGGGTGGAATGCAATACGCAGAAGGTATTACATTTTCAGACATATTAGATATGTTCAACTGCTCGGAATGCAAATACAAACAGACGATTATTGCATACATCCTCAACAATTATTAATATATGTCTAGAGGATTAGTATCAGTGAATGTGAGGGACTAACTAACTAACTAACTAACCATCACGCCGTTTCCCCGCAGGGGTAGGCAGAGAGGATGGACCGCCAAACAACTCGATCTTGGCATACACTTCTTGCTTCATTCACATTGTGAGGGATGTTTTGAATATTCGCCTCTGTAGCTAATTACTTGGAATGGTACTTACACTATGTTATTATTTATTCGTTATTTTATCTATGTACCTAGTGTGATGTGTTTTGCACATGTGTGACTATTATAACTAACTAAATATGTAAAAGTCCATGTAGGGCGTACGTAATACAATAAATAAATAATATTCCCCAAATGGGGTGATATAGCTTCACTGGCTCTGGCGAGTGTTGTAATCACGCGAATTGGAATAAATTGTTGATTTTTTTAAGAGACGAGTTTTGAGTTTCGCTCTGAATTCCGATGTGCTTAGGTTTATGATTTAGTCTATAATTTATATCTACATGAAAAAGATATCGTCACGAGAACTGATGCGAACACTAGATTAAATCAGGTAAGGTTAACAAATTATTAAAGTAATTTTCGTAACAAAATTTTGATAAAGTCATTTATCATTCCGATCAAATATCGGTCTACCAGTCAATACTGGTTATATTTCCGGGCCATTTAACCCTTAATACGAGTCACGTAGACAGTGGTAACTACCGGCAGCCGTTATGCCTTCGCTTCCGCTCGCAGCGACCTTGATATTGTAACCGGGTTTTATTACTTTACCGGGCTGACCTAATTTCTTATCGGTCAGCGCGATTGTGTGAGTTGACATTCGATAGGTGATACGATATGATTAATCCACTCGTTTGATTTGATTTATTTGTGAAACAAAGCGGTTTTGTGAATTTGGTCATCAAGCAGGGTGAGTAATTAATGAAAAAATTATTGCGATTAAGGGAAAATTTTGAAAAAAAAAACATTGTAATGTATGTATTTTAACAGATAAATTATTACGGAAGAGCTCTTCCTTGGACAAACTTTTTATCTGAAAATAAGGAAGCCTCGAGGAATATAATTTCCCTCAGAGCCTATGCCATTTTTGAGGATGTTGAGTGGAGCGTCTTTTTGAGGAGAGGAAGGAGTGAACATGGGTCTTGAAGAGACCAATGTTGTCGAAGGAAGAAAACACAGAGGCTGGCAAATCGTTCCACGGCTGGGTTGTTGAATTCAAGAACGAGTCGTGCAAACGACCCGTTCTCATGTGAAAAATATCAGCCGTATACAAATGTTACTATGTACAGGTGCCGAAGGAATCAATAACGCTATTTCCTTAAAGCATCTTCCATTGAAATACTGGTAGAATAAGGTCAGCGTTCCCACCTGACGCTTGTGCTCTAAAGATTGCAATACATTTGTTGAGATAGGCGAATCTATCAAACGGACCTCCCGTTTCTGCACCAGTCAAGGGTTTTTAAGGTATTTTGGGACTCCAGACCAGAGGTGGCTACCAAATTCAACAAAGGGGCGCACTTGCACAGGCCGTACGTTAACCTTGTACAGGTGTCCGGTAAGTAGTGGATGACCTTTCAACTGCGGATGGGGGGACCCTAAGGCCATTCCGAAAATGGAATATCATGGTTAGGAAAGTCGCACGGTTGTCGAGTTATTTGGGCTTTTTCGATAAATTGACACAATTGCTCACTTTCTTCGGTGACATGGTAGCAAATTAAGGAATTTTCTCATGCTGTTTTTTTTCAATATTTGAATTATAGTGCCATCTATTATAAGCCATCTATTTTAATATTTTGTCTGTTTAAAGATCAACGCCTTGTTTTGCTTATGGTAAGACGATATTATTGATAGCATAATTATTAAATAATTATGTGTTCATTTACACTGTAATTGGGTCTTGACCCGATGGTAATAAGATGCTGTAACGGCTGGTTCCAATTAGAAAGTTCAAATAATAATTGTAAGAATCAACATTATGTTTTTAAGCGGTTGGAAAAAAACTCTTATGTGATGAGATGATAACAATAAACATCATACCGTTATTAAATAGAAAACAAAATATGCGTATTTATTTTAATTTAATAAAAATATATTTTTTTTATATGAATACCGCACAAGAGTCCTAACTGCTCCCAACCGTCTGGAGCCAGTGAGACTATTGCATTCCCGATTGGGGAATGTTGTGAGGCAGAAGGTATTGGGGAGGGGAAGGAGAAGGGGAAGAGGAAGGTAGGGAAATAGGGAAACACCTGGCTATTCAGATCTGGTCACCAAACACGGCTAAAAGCCATTTCAAGCAACGTTTCAATTCTGAATGGTGGTCTATAAATTAAATATAAATTGAAGACTTCATGAATAATTTCTAGTGATCTAGTTGATAATTGTTGACGATTACAAATATAATACGTTTTTTTGTATATTCTTTTTAAAACATCGAATTTAACTAACTAGCTAACCATCACTCCGTTTCTTCGCAGGGATAGGCAGAGAGGACGGACCGCCAAATAACTCGATTTTGGCATACACTTCTTGCTTCATTGACATTCATACAACGTCTCATACATTTTCTTCTGTAATTCCGATTTCTGACATGGCCCGACTCAAGTATTTGATTCGCTTTTTTAAATTTTTTATTATTTATTAAGTTAAAAGAATTACATTATTATTTTACTTTCTTAACTTAACTACATTATATTAAGTAACTACATATTAATATACTCGTATATTATTCTTAATCTATTTTAATACTTATATTATATATCATATTACTTAATATTACATTTTATTATTTATATACCTTACATATTATTCCCATATTACATATTTTTCCTTTTATACATTGTTATTTTGCTCACTTATTTTGAGATTGAATAGTTTTTTTTTAAATGTTCTTACTCGATTCTCCGTTTTCAGGCTATCGGGAAGAAGTATATATTCGTATATACAACCACACGCCCTATGCTTTTTTTACCACTTTCGGCCTTTACTGCATTCGTGTACAATTTAGTATGTTGTCTTGTGTAGTGTTCGTGTACTTGAGATCGTGTCATGTCTTCTTCGGACGTCCCGGCTTCTTCCATTCACATTTGCGTCATATATTCTCCTTAAATTCCTTTCTTCGTTCATTCTCTCCACATGCCCGAACCATCTAAGCGTCCCTTTCTTAATCTTGCTCATTAAGCTTACATCTGCCTTGCATTCTTTGCGAATCTCATTATTTTTCACAGGATTATAAATGGTTTTACCACACATTCGCCTCAGAGATCTCATTTCTACAACATTCAGTCCACTTTCATCCTACCTCTGTCAGTTCCAATCCTCGCTGCCATAGATCAGGGTTGTTTCAGCAGTCTACTGCTAGCTTCGCTTCTTTAGACAACTTTGAATTTAATTTTTATATTACATTATATGTATATAAACTAATATGTACATGGTGTATAATTAAATTTTCATTGCTCCCAAACTGCCCCCAACCGTCTGGAGCCAGTGAGACTATGGCATTCCCAATTGGGGAATGTTTTGAGGCTGAAGGTATTGGCGAAGGGAAGGAGAAGGGGGGGAGGGAGGTGGGGAAAGGGGGAAATACCTGGCTATTCAGATCTGGTCACCAAACACGGTTAAAAGCCATTTCAAGCAACGTTTCAATTCTGAATGGTGGCCTTTCACCAGGGCGATACTGAGAGTATCTTCCACTCTGGAACGTGCGCAAATATACCATATATTATTTTTAAATCAATTAATTGTGAAACAACACAAATTAATTAAATAAAAATTACTTGCGCACGCCGGGATTTGAGCCCGCGACCTTCGGATTCGTAGTCGAGAGCCTTACCCTCTCGACCATGGAGGCCGTCATGAGTGTTGCGTCATTGCGTGTAAAATTCGGTTTATCCAGTAAGCATAACAATTATTTTGTAAATACATTCATTCTTCAGACTTTGAGGGATCTCATCATACATTCTCAGTCCTCTATACATTAAACAGTTCTGTGACTGGTATTCTCATATACGTTAATCTAAGTCTACTTACATTTAACAGTCATAGTTAAAAATGTCATTTTTTGGCAAGTTTTAGCTTTTGAACCAAATTTCACAAGCTGAAAAGCATAACAACATGTCTAATTTTGAAATTGTCAATTCATGTTTTTAATGTGATTTTTATTTCATTTAAAAAAACCTTTGTAAGTATTTCCACTTATTTATTTTTAACCAGACAGGTTTTATCCCTATCACGGGCATCGTCAGACTGGCACAAGTAAAACTAAACCTATGGTATATTTATCATTCATGTCAGGAGTGAGTCGCATTGCTTTCTAATATTGTTTTTTTTATTTATTACTTTGTTTTATTGCTGGCGTTACTGCTTTACTATTTTGTTTTAAAACTACTTTAAGGTTGATTTATTACCCTCTATAAGATGAATTACATTGTGCTTGTTTACTGAATTCACGGGTTTAAAATATATATATATATATATATATATATATGTGTGTAGTGTCATTTGTGTCAGCTTTTATTTGAACAGATGGTTATTTCTGGTTTTGTTTTTTCTCTGTCATTTCCGTTGTGTTTGCTAAAATTAATTTTATAACAGTTCCCTCTCCCGTAGTTACATAAACTACGGATAACCAGGTAAATTTGAATGGGTCGATTTTAGGTACACATCAGGGTAATATCTTTCTTAGAGTTCGCCTTAGATGTGTGTGACAAAATTGCCAGTTACATTTCATGCTGGCATTTTATTATGTGTTAACTGTTTACCTTCATACGTTAGATACAATTGGTGATAGGGTGAAACCGGTCCGGTCGAATATAAATATGTGGAAAAAAGTGACAAAGGTTTTTTTAATTTAAAAAAATTAAAAAAAATCATATCATAACAACATGATTGTTACGCTTGACAGCTGATCAGAATTTGTTCACAAATGGACCGAGAATCGGCACTTAATGGGGACCGTTCTAATGCTCAAAAAATCAAAATGGACCATTGATTTGGTGTCTCATCAAATGCGATGACAATTTGAAACAACTGAACCTAAGTGTTCTTATGTTATTACACGTTTAATTCGTGTGATCTATTTCTCAACGTTTTACTTAATAGACAAATACTGAAGAAATATTTTATTTGAATTTTCATTAATTTATGTGATTCCATTTGTTCGTTCCAAAAATGCGATATTTGTTTTTTAAACTAATTTAGGCACATTAAAATAAGATACTAATTTTGGCCTGGTATACTATGATCACAATGTCTCACCACATTTCTATGTGACTATGTTTAGATTTATAATAATTCGATATTATTCGTTTTAATTTGTTTTCGAAGTAATTTGATGTTTTATATGATATTTTAGTTTACAGGCCTTGTTAAAAAATGTTATAGTAGAATAACGTAATGATTTTATGTTTGAGTTTTATCACACTTGTATGAAGTAATGCATCTTCATGTAAGGTCTATATTGTCGGTTTGTTTATGAAAGCGAGATACACGTGCGCCTTGTACCAAATCAAGGTTAAATAATTCTCACTAACTATGATATTATGCAATTCATAGGATGTGTATTCCTGTTTACATTATTTACATTGGTTCCCATACACATGTTAACTAATAACACGTGTAGTTAAGCCGTTTTTAATTTTTACGTATGATTTTGAATGTTATTTGTATTAGAATGAAATAAATAGCGTGGAAACTGCTATGGGGAGTTAGTGCCGTTTTAGAGAGGAACCGAGAAGGTTCTTGGTAGTAGTTTTTAAGAAGGGAACCAGGAAGGTTCGACAGTAACTTTTTGAAAAAAGACGAGTGAGGATCTAGTACCAGAGAGAAAGAGTTGTCATTTATCGTAAATGAAATATTGTCTCACCACAAATCCCTACACGAGGTCCTTGAAGAGTGTTTTCCTGCTTTCATCGGTTCTCGTACCAAGATAGTAGAAACGACATTTATAAACAAACTTTATGATAAATAGAATGTTTTAAGAACTATTCACATTTACCAGCACCGCGCAGTGCAGACACGTAAAGAGGCAGACACGGAAGTTGCTTACATTATCTACGAACACATTCACGAACTGTAAAGTAAATACTACCAATGTACGTGTTTTCATTGCACAGTGCCGATCAACCTTTATTTTGAGGAAAGTGTGGCCATCATATAAAAAAAAAGATAAACTTTGAAAAAAAGCTTGAGAGCTTAATGTTTTCTTTCAAAGACGCGAGTTCGGAAATTCAATTTAGCATGAATAGAACATTTCTCTGTTGAATGTTTTACGGAGAATCCAACTGCATTTAATAAAATAAAATTTCAATTCACTTAATGGATTCCAGTATTTTTTTAACTCCATTTTTCACATTTACTGCACCACGGCGTTTTGCAGATAAAAGCTTTTTTTTATTCATATCATACAATTTAAGGTTTATAGATGTTTGCGTAGTTATGGCTGTATCTTTAATGACTTTATTTAAAAAAAAAAATTGAAGGAAAAAAAAACTTGGTAACTTTCTTCCGCTTGATTATTTCAGATTTAACCGGTTTTATGGGAATCTTTAAATTGGTAAATTTTAAATAAAATCTATGGTAGACGTAGTATTTATGCCAGGAGTGAGACCCATTGCTCTTTATTATATTGCACACTTACGACTGAGAAATTTGTTTTATTGGTGACGGAACGGATTTACAATTATATTTTAATCATTGAAGAAGATAATATTAACACATCCCAAATGAATAACGAAACCGAAAAAACAACAGAAATTAAAAAGATTTCAGTTGCATCTGGGACTCGAATCCAGGACCTCTACCTATCCGGGGTAACCGATTTTCCAACGAACTAGCATTAATTAAAAAAATAGCTATAAATAATGGATATGAGTCCGATTTAATTGATACAATTTTAAGTAAAAAACAAAAACAAATAGCCACTAAAAACTTCTTATTCCCTAATCGACATAAAATTAACACTATTAACAATCTTAGTTACCAATGGCGGCGTATTTTATTCATTAATCATTTTTCTTCCTGCAGTGTAAAAAATCTTCCTTCTGAATTAAGACCTGCATTTTATACAAATAATAATTTAGGTAAATTTTTAATCAACTCAAAAGATAAAGACGACAAGCTTAGTCACTCGGGAATAAATAAATTAGATTGTAATGATTGTTCAGCATTCTATATTGGCAAAACAACACGCAATGTCAATATTAGAATTAAAGAACATTGTAATATGCAAGCAATTTATTAGCCACAAAGTTTATTTTTTTCTTATGGTAACCCTTCATTCAAATGTCAACCGGCCGACTTTCTGTTATCCACAGAACAGGAGAATCATTCACTTTTCTGCTCCCTGCTGATCCGGTCGTGTTGTCAAACTGGCTAGTAACTTGTAGATTTGCATAATGCATCACTTCTAGTCTTTTAAATATTCCTTCTGATTTTTGTACGCGTGAGAAATAAATCAAACAAATAGTGAACCTTTCTTTCATTTAATATCTCCGCGACAATCATTAACGTAAGCGTTCTGGTGAGTATTGGTAAGTATCATAGTACACTACACACCGCCGAACACATCTAAGACAGATAACCTCAAACGTTAAATTGGTGACCCCGACAAAAACGAATAATTCATAACGACCGGATCGCAGGAGTAGGATGGTGAATCCTGAGGTCATTTCCCTAGTAAGTACATTTTTCCTTAATTAATAAATAACTGTGCATAAGAATATTTAGAATTTTTTTTTTTTGAAAAAACCTCAGTAATTTTAATAAAATACCTCGTGAAATAATCACGTGCAATTGGTAAATGCTATGATGTCGAATAATAAAGTAATCCATGATTAACCTTGCAATCCGCAAATATGCCTAGATTTGTATTGAAAAATAAGAATTTATTATTACTCAGAATTGGTTTTATCACATTATTTGTCACGTTCCTAAAGGAATAAACTTAAATTCTATCCATCATCAGCTCTAACAGCTTACAGGCGCTAAGAATAAAAACATATCTTTACAATGCCTAAAATTTCATGTATTAATGAAAATAGTGACACAATTAATATTATTCCTCAATTCATGATTGCAATAAAAACTAATCTCTTTGTTACAATCTATTCCAGCGATATACAAAAGAAGAATCGTCGATTCAAGCGGCGGAATTATCGTCGGATCTGACCCAAAACATTCAAGGAAAGGCGAATCAGACCCGATCCCACAGCTGAGACGAGATGATTGCCTTCTAACACGTAAATGTTAAAAAAAGTAAAATTTTTTAATTAATAACTTCATAGTGAAAATCAAGGTTTCATTATTATTTTTTTTTAGAGTATTATTTACAAAATAATGTTACAATTTATTTTGTTTCAAAAGTGTTACAATTCAAAGGTGTTCCGTAAAAGCATACAATGCAACGCAAATAATGTTACAATTTATTTTGTTTCAAAAGTGTTACAATTCAAATGTGTTCCATAAAAGCATACAATGCAACGCAAATAATGTTACAATTATTTTGTTCCAACTTTCAAAATTTCAAATAATTTTAGAATCCATTTGTTTGAACATTAGTTTCTTTCAAACTTTTCATTATTTTCTATGAAAAGATTTTAACCGTTTTACATTTCTTACAACCTTTTGAGATTTTAAATTTTTAAATTGATATATGGATTACAGATTTTAAAATGCAATTATTCTAACATACATCCTAACCTTGACAAATTTAAATATTATCTTGCCATATTTGCCATACTTTTTGCCATATTTAATGCATAAAACTCTGACGGAATTACGTAATGACCACTCGTGAAGAAAAACTCAACGAAGAATCAAGTAAAACAAATCTCATCGTAATCCCAAAAGAAGACATCGGCAAATTGAAAATGGAAGAACACAATGCACCGACGTCAGACGTTCAGCAGGTTTCTGTACGTTTACCACCCTGTTGGCGGTCCAACATCACTCTTTGGTTCGCTCAGGCGGAGGCTCAGTTCGTTAATTCACGGATAAAGGAAGATTTTACTAAATACAACATCATAATTGCTGCACTCGACCAAGATACCCTACAGTGCGTTAGTGACATCGTAACAAATCCTCCCGTACAAGAAAAATACGTACGTATCAAAACGGCACTCATCGAACGACTACAGGACTCGGAAGAAAAACGCCTTACTCGACTCCTCACTGGCATCCAGTTAGAAGACAGGAAACCAACAGGTCTACTCCGACATATGATGGAGTTGGCTGGACCGTCTTTAGCAAAGAGTGCAATCGTAAAAACATTATGGCTGCAGCGACTTCCGCAACATATCCAAGCGATCCTATCCGCGCTGCCAGACAACGACCTCAATCAACTTGCTTCTGCGGCAGATAAAATAGTCGACGTCTATAATTCGAACGAATGTGCTGCAGTCGAAAGAAACGAAAGGCCAGGATCCTCAAGACAGGAAGACAACTCGGTACTGCTGGACCTTCAAAAACAAGTACTCCAGCTCACCTTGGAATTGAAGCAACTGAAGGCATCGCAGGTCAATCCACAACCTGATTTCCACAGACGGGGTAGGCAGAATTTTCAAAATCATCATTATCAATCCCCAGCAAGACAAAATCCTCCAAGACGTTCAAGATCAGGATCACAGGGGAGATCTCCGAACAGAAATCCCAATGGATATTGCCATTGGCATAATAAATTTGGAAAAAAAGCATACAGATGCTACAAGCCATGCTCCTTTCCCAAAAATACACAGGGAAACGACAAGCGGAATTCCACAGTAGAGACATGTGAGATTCCTACAAACACTTGTCGTCTCTTTATATTTGACTGTGAAACACGTCAAAAATTTCTTGTAGACACCGGCGCTGATGTATCCGTCATTCCTAGACATTCCATCCAGAACAGGAAGTTTGTCACTTCTGATAACTGCCCAACTACTTTATACAGCGCAAACGGTACTAAAATCAAAACTTACGGCACAAAAATTCTAGATTTGAACCTTGGCCTACGCAGAACCATGAAGTGGAGATTTATAGTTGCAGATGTATCAAGAGCTATACTCGGAGCCGATTTCCTGCACAACTTCAATCTTACAGTTAATCTAAAAAAGGCTGTAATATCAGACCAGTCCACCGGATTATACATCAACGGCACGACGTACAAAGGAATATCCACGGGAATCTCAACGATTTCAAATACTTCGAAGTACCGGGATATTCTTAACAAGTATCCAAGTCTGACGCGCCCGAACATGAATACTACCGAAACCAAGAAACATACGGTGACTCATTTTATCGAAACCAGAGGCCCTCCTGTGACTGAACGTGCACGCAGGTTGGCACCAGCCCTACTAGAAGCAGCCAAACGTGAATTTAAATTTTTAATCGAACAAGGTATATGCAGACCTTCCAAGAGCAACTGGGCCAGTCCATTGCACATGGTGAAGAAACCCAATGGAGAATGGCGCCCTTGTGGGGACTATAGACGCCTAAACGCGAAAACAATACCGGACAAATATCCAATTCCCCAGCTCCACGACTTTGCCCACAAACTATCTAAGGCAAAGATTTTTTCAACTATAGACTTGGCGCGGGCGTACCACCAGATACCCGTAGAACCAGATGATATCCCAAAAACGGCCATCATCACACCGTTTGGATTGTATGAATTTACGTCTATGCAATTTGGTTTATCCAACGCGGCACAAAGTTTCCAGCGTTTTATGCACGCTATTACCAGAGATCTAGATTTTTGCTTTGTGTACCTGGATGACATATTGATCGCTTCAGCAAATGAAGAAGAACACCAGAGGCATTTAAACACATTGTTAAAACGTCTAGCTGACAACGGACTAGTTATTAACATGCAAAAATGTAAATTTGGTGAAACTACTGTGAACTTTCTGGGGCATACTATTAATCAAACGGGCATGACTCCCATCAAAGAAAAAGTTAAAGCTATAACAGAATTTCCGCTACCTAAAACTGCGAAAGGTCTACGTCGCTTTTTAGGTATGTTAAACTACTACCGAAAGTTCCTACCTAAAGCTATCGAAACTCAAGCTAAGTTGTTCGATTGCATCGCTGGATACAAGAAAAACGATAAGAGAACACTTACATGGAACGTTGAATTAACGAAGGCTTTCAATGACTGTAAAAATCACCTAGCTAATGCCGCGCTGCTAGCTCACCCGAAGTCCGACGCGAAGATCGCTATAATGGTAGACGCTAGTGACATAGCAATTGGAGCGTCTTTACAACAGTCCAACGGCGACACATGGGAACCACTTGGATTTTTTTCTAAAAAATTCACACCAGCTCAGCGGAATTACAGTACATTCGACCGCGAACTAACAGGTGTATATGAAGCCGTGAAGTACTTTCGCAACAACGTCGAAGGGCGTAATTTTATATTGTATACGGATCACAAGCCAATCACCTTTGCCTTTAGCAAGAAACGAGCCTCTAGCTCTCCACGTCAAGAAAGACAGTTGGATTACATTGCACAGTTTTCAACTGATATTAGGCACATCTCTGGACTGCAAAATATAGTAGCTGACACCCTATCTCGCATTGAAGAGATAAACTGTCCTACTACAATTGACTATGGGAAGATGGCAGAAGCGCAGTGTCAAAACGACGAATGTATTAAGGCAAAAGATGACACCGGCCTCTCCCTGCGTCAAATGGTGATACCCGGCACTGACAGATCACTATGGTGTGACATATCAACTGGCCATGTCAGACCTTTTGTTCCAGCTTCCATGCGAACAGAGGTAATTAAAAGTGTTCACAATGTCTGTCACCCAGGCATTCAAGGGACAACGAAGACAATAAAGTTGAGGTTTGTTTGGCCCAACATGGCGAAAGATATAAAAAACTTCGTAAAACAATGTATCCCTTGCCAGAAAGCGAAAGTCACACAACATACAGCAGCTCCACTATCGACATACGTTTTACCAGAAGACCGCTTCCGCAATCTTCATATTGATTTAGTTGGCCCTCTTACAGCATGCAACGGTTACCAATACCTGTTGACGATGATCGACAGATTCACCCGCTGGCCTGAAGCTGTACCACTAAAGGACATGTCTGCTGAAACAGTAGCAACCGCACTGATGAACCACTGGATAACTCGTCACGGTACCCCGGAGACGATTACTACAGACCAGGGACGTCAGTTCGAGAGCTTCTTATTTAAGAAGCTAACAGATAAATTTGGGATCAAACATACAAGAACCACCGCTTATCACCCACAGGCCAATGGCTTAATAGAGAGATGGCATCGTACTCTGAAAGCCTCTCTTATGGCAAGCGGCGAGCCGAACTGGTTGGAAAATCTCCCACTAATTCTGCTCGGATTGAGATCCACAGTTCGTGAAGACCTAAAATGTTCCCCTGCTGAACTCACGTACGGTAGAACATTGAGACTGCCTAGCGATTTCTTCACCGAAACGCCTAGAGAAGATCCTGATACATACGTCGGTCGCTTGCAGAGGAAATTTGAAAATATAAAGCCAACACCTGCCAGCGCTCATGGATCAAGAAAGTGCTTTGTGCATAAAGACTTAGCTCAAACTACCCACGTCTTTCTCAGAACAGACGGTGGAAGAAAACCCCTTCAAAACCCTTATGAAGGCCCCTACAAGGTAGAAGAACGCGATGAGAAGACATTCGTCATCAGCATAAAAGGAAAGCCTAAACGTGTCTCCATAGACCGACTGAAACCTGCTTTCATACCTGTAGAAGACAACGTGCCAGCTTACGCATCTGTCCAGGAACCACTCCCAGAAATCAAGAGAACAAGATCTGGTCGCAGAGTACATTTTCCCGACAGATACCTGTCGTAATGCAATTAAATTGGCAAATTAAATTAATTATTTTCTTTCTACAAAAAACCATATTAATCTCAAAGAGGTTACAAGAAATTTAAAAAATAATGCCTAAATATCATATTCAAGACATAGCTAACCATGTATATTTTTTTAAAATTACTGATACTAAAGTCTACAATTTTTGTATAAATTTTGAACTCTAGTACTGTTGTATACAATTTTTTTTTTCTCAAAACATAGCGCAGAAACACTATGTAGAAAGAAATGCATCACGGTCATCGACGAGATGAACCGTTGTAATACTGAAAAGTTTTTCATCTTTAAAAACATGTTCACCATGTAACTAATTGTAAGAAAATGAAAGGGTAAAGTAAACAAACCATTCAACTAGCTTAAGTATTTATTATTTATACTATTAATACAATTTAAGATGACTTGTAAAGTGATGTTATATATTTAAAATAAGTCTTAAAGAAAAAATGTCGAATGTAATTATTTTTAGTTTATTTACAATATGCAAATGTAACACAATTATCTTTGATTTATATTAATCAACAATAAGCAATTTGGAGTATATACTTATTGATCTACATCAAAGATAATTGTAAGAATATGTATTAGTATTACATCCATACTTTAAGATTATGTAATTTTAAGTCGTTTAAGAAACTGGGCGGAAGGTATGTAATATGCAAGCAATTTATTAGCCACAAAGTTTATTTTTTTCTTATGGTAACCCTTCATTCAAATGTCAACCGGCCGACTTTCTGTTATCCACAGAACAGGAGAATCATTCACTTTTCTGCTCCCTGCTGATCCGGTCGTGTTGTCAAACTGGCTAGTAACTTGTAGATTTGCATAATGCATCACTTCTAGTCTTTTAAATATTCCTTCTGATTTTTGTACGCGTGAGAAATAAATCAAACAAATAGTGAACCTTTCTTTCATTTAATATCTCCGCGACAATCATTAACGTAAGCGTTCTGGTGAGTATTGGTAAGTATCATAGTACACTACACACCGCCGAACACATCTAAGACAGATAACCTCAAACGTTAAAACATCTTAGATGCCTAAATAATAACGGTTTTTCAGAATTCGCCAATCACCTTATTGATAAAGATCATACCTTCAATCAAAGCACCGGTGCTAATATTCTTCATAAAAATGGTCATGGAAACAGATTAAATAATTTAGAATCACTAGAAATAAAGAAAGCTGTTAAAACCAAAAATAAAATTCTTAATAATCAACTAAATGTGTCCAATAGCCCAATATTAGGTATATTCCCTATAATCTCGTAAAATTTCCCATCCCATAATCACCTGTTCAGTTATTCCTTGGTATTCCATTATGTGCACTTCTGTCTCTTTCGCTCGGTTATTTCTATTTCATGCTATTTCATGCTATCTCATTTTTTCTTTGTTCTGTTATGTTCTGTCTTATTCTATTTTGTATATATAAACACACACTATGTATTTTTGATCAGCTTAATTTTTGTACCCTGAAGATGCTTATGTTAAGCGAAACCGGTCGGTCGTAATAAAATTAAATAAAATTCTCGTGGTTATAAACAAAGAAATCTTTTTAATTTCTGTTGTTTTTTCGGTTTCGTGGTTCATTTGGGATGTGTTAATATTATCTTCTTCAATGATTAAAATATTACCATGAGGTGTACAAACTTCAATAAGTTATAAAAAATAAATTGGACAATAATATGTGTTTATAATATACATACCGCAGGAACGAAATTGACGTATACGAATATTTTGTGGGTTTCGGGTACAGTTTTTTATAGCTGAACGTACGGGACACGGCTTGTTGCTTTCGGGCGATAATATAACGGCGCTATCACCTACGTTCGTATGGGTAGGGTGGTTAAAAAAAGAAGAAAAAATCTAATTAATTAATAAGAAAAAAAAAGTTTAATTAAGTTAGGTTTGATTAGGTTTTCGCCTATTTTTTTCTCTCCGTATTTTCAATGACTTTATATCACTTTTATAAAGTTTGCCTATTCATACGCGTGTTGAATTATCATGGAGCCACAGAACACATCGTAGAAGAATGCCCTCTTCACGAGTTTCCCCATGGGTCATACTGAACCAACTGACTCCTGATGACGTCGACTTGTTGAATAACGTCAGCATTCCACTATCACCTCCACCAACTCTCCACTGCCATTCGAAGAAGAAGAAGATTATAAAGGTGGTATTGGTATTTGTACTAACCTTGTAAGATTTAAGCATTTTTCTCAGTTCCCCAGCTTCATTTAGTCTTTCCACTGTATCCGCATCCTGAAAAAAAGAAGAAAAAATCTTAATAACGCAATTAGATAAATATCAAACAAAAATATTTGCTTTCCATAAAAGCTTACAAATGTGTTTTGTATTGTCCCATACCCTGTGTTGTTGGAGAAACGCGTTCTCTTAGTTGCATTCAAACATGAAAAATAATAAATTTTTGATAATATTTTTTTAATTTCTTAAGGGTTGAACGATTATTTTTAATAAAATAAAACATGCACTTTGTTTTATACAACTAATTTAATTTTAAATCATCGCCGACCGATTTAGCTTATCCCACGCTTTGTCAGGGTAAAATTAAAAACTGATCAAACATATTCATAGTGAGCATACTCGTTTATATATTGGTGAAATATTCTAAACACAATAAGAGGGAGACAGAATACAAAACGAAAAAGTGGAATAGTGAGACAGAGATATGCTTACATGTAATACTATGGGACAACACATAAACAATAAAGAGACAGAACGTCAAGGAGAGAGGGATTAAGAAGAAGTGTGAAATTTTGAGATAACGGGAAATATATGTAATATGGGACTGTAAGACAAATTAAGTAGATTATTAAGAATATTGCTATGAATTTTATTTGTTTTATTTATTTTTAAAGCTTTTAATTTATCCAATCTAATTGCCAATAGTACCTACCGTTCTGTATTTACACTGTACATTCAAATTTATTTATTTCTTAATTTAAATAATACAAAAGTATAATTGTCTAATTTATGTGATGTAACGCAACAATATAGAACAATTCTTTTACGCATTACCTTCTTTATTTAATTTTGTTACCTCTTTTAACCTCTCATAATGTATTCGAAATTCCCTTTCAATTAATGTTTGCATATATTACATTATAAGTATTTTATTTTAACAATGCCTAATCTGTCATAATATCACATTTAAAGATATATTTTTTGTACATCCAGTCACCTACCTCAGAACGGGTTTCGCCTAGTGAGGTAGGTAATGTAAACCATATAATAATATAATTATCTAACATATTGTACTTGCATTTAAAAATGAGGAATTTTATGAAAATTTATAAGGTTCTTTCAATAAACGTAGATTCATGGACCCTGAAACTGAAATTTCAAAATGTTTTTCAATAAAATATTGTATGGTATGGTTAAAGGTATGATCTTTTTCGATCAGTTGGTTAGAAAATTCCAAAAAACCTTTGTTATTTAAACATCTAAGATGCTGTGTATATGTTCACTCTATGCATTTTTGTTTATTTTTAATTTTACCCTGACGCAGGTTGGGATAAGCGAAAATGGTTGTTGACAGATTCAAAATAAATGAGTGGTAAAAACCAAGTGATTGTTTTACTAATAACATGTCAAACAACAAAGTAATTGCTTTCTAAGAAAACGTGTATTATATACGTATGATATTTAATATCCGAAAAGGTTGGAGAGATTATTAGAAAATGAATTAAAAATTACTTTGTAATTACCACTTCATTAATATATACATATCAACATGTTTCAAACTACATTTTAATTACATTTAAGGAACACCCGAGGTGTTTAAATAATAATTATTATTCTGAATTTGTCAACAATATTTTGGAAACCGATCATTCTTTTGATGTAAATAAATGTTTAAAATTTTTACATACAAATACAACCGGGTCTTCAATTAAATACATTTGAAATATTAGAAATTAGAAAAAGTTTTCATATTCAATTAAATATAATTAAAAATCATTTTTTTTATGAAATAGCTACCTCTTGATTTTTTTTCTTCATATTAATTATTAATATTAATATTTAAAAAAAAAACTTTTTTATTTCTTTAATACATTAGTTATTTAACGGTTTACAATAAAAAAAAATTAGTTTCAATTTCTGTATTCTTTACATTATTGTGTTCAATATTTATCATTTGTCTATAATTGACATGATTGTTTTTTTACTATTCTGTGTATTCCCGAAGAGAAAAGCTTCGCTTTAAAAAACATATTGCTATGTATATATTAATAAAGTGGTGATTGCAAAGTAATTTTTAATGAATTTATTAATAATGACGCCACAAAGTGACGCCACTCTTAAAGAAATTAGAAAATGAAGTACTTAAATATTTCTTTATCCTATACAAGGTAAAACGAATATACGGGACAGTATTGTGTTTAGTTTTATTTATTTTATGAGTGGGTTAGCATTATGAGATAACATTACTTTTCTTCTGTAACAATGTGAGTATCAGATAGAGTTATTCGAGTGAACGGCCGACAATTGGATAAGTTCATTTGAAATAAATGTTTCGTAAGTTATCGTTACAGAAACAAGACAAAGCGAACAAATAGAGTATCTTACTTTACTCCTTGACGGCCTTCGCAGTTGAGGGGTAAGGTCCTCAACTACGAATCCGGAGGTTTCGGATTCGAATTCAGGCGTGCTCAAAGATTTAAAAAATTATATTTTGTTATTTCACATTTGATTCACCGAAAATATTATATAATTTGCGGCACGTTCCAGAGTGAAAGATACGCTCAGAATTCAAATATTTTTTTAAATGACGACGGCCTTCATGGTCGAGGGGTAAGGCTTTCGACTACGAATCCGAAGGTCGCGGGTTCGAATCCCGGCGTGCGGCAGTAAATTTTATTTAATTAATTTGTGTTGTTTCACAATTAATTCATATAAAAATAATATATAGTATATTTGCGCACGTTTCGGAGTGGAAGCTACTCTCAGTATCGCCCTGGTGAAAGACCACCATTCAGAATAGAAACGTTGTTTAAAATGGCTTTTAGCCGTGTTTGGTGACCAGATCTGAATAGCCAGGTATTCCCACCTTTCTCTTCCCTTTTTCCTTCCCCTCCCAAATACCTTCAGTCTCACAACATTCCCCAATTGGGAATGCCATAGTCTCACTGTCTCCAGACGGTTGGGAGCACTTGGGACTCTTGTGCGGTATTCATATAAAAAAATGGCTTTAACTATGTTTGGTGACTAGATTGGTGGCTATTCAGGCCACGTATTTTCAATAAATAATGTAATACTAAAATGGTAAATTTTTCTGATCCCCGTTTAGAAACTGAAATCTCATCAAGGGCGCTCTACGTCTTGTTAAAGTTTGTAGCCCCTTTTTAATAAGTATTATAATACTGTTTTTACTTTTTAATAGTGTTTTTAGATTTATCTTACAGGTTTCGAAATTGCTTTCTGACCTCAAACCACATAGAAGGCCATTCCAAGAATGTGAATCCCATAATTCCGACTCGCCGTTTGTTAATATTGGTAGGACGTGGAAAAAAAATTACCTTTAAAATTAAGACGTATATTTCCATCCAATTTGTAAGAGAAGTAAACAAATCGTAAAGTTAACTTATTTATGAGAAGCAGCGCAAATAAATAAATAATCTAAAAGTATTTAATGACATGATAGAAATACTGTGATGAAGGAAAAGCTTCTCATCCAAAGCTTATAAGGTTATCGCTTTATAAATTCTTTCTCTGTCTCTTAAATAATAAAATGACTGAACAAGCGCAGATGTCGTTTAATTGAAAAGTAGGAAAGTAATCTACCAAAAAGAAAGAATACAATTAAATAAACGAGTGACAATGATAGGGGTGGGAAGGGGAGAAGGTAGGGGCAGGGCCGAACTAACATAATTTCAACCCCGTTGAAGAAGTATGAAGGCCACCCTATCATTTTTTTAAATGCCCTAAAATATTGTCACCTCAATTAGCAAAATCCGTATGTCCGTTCATTCCCTTTTTAAGATATGAACACTACCTTTCAATTTTAAATATAAAAATATAATAAATAAAAAAATACTAAGAAAAAAAATTTTATTAAAAATACACTTTGAATACACCACTTTTGTTAATTTAATTTTATTAATTAATAAAAGTGGTGTATACAAAGTGCATTTTAATTATATAATTAATAATGACGCCACAAAATAATCAATCGTTTGAAGAAATTAGAAAAAAAATCATTAAATAAAAAAAATTAATTAAAAATTACTTTGTATTCACCACTTTATTAATATATACACATCAAGATGTATCATATTTTCCAAATACTTTTCAATCAGGTATTTATATTATTAAAAAATAATTTAAAAATATGTTTTAAATACTAAATATAAAGATAATATTTTTACTAAATCGGGGGTGAATAAATTAACTTGGAAAGATTTCAACTATTTTTACATAGGAAAGAAATTTCAGTATCAGAATTAAGGAACACCGAAGGTGTTTTTAGAAACCAATCATTCTTTTGATATAAATAAAGGTTTCAAAGTTTTAAATATAAATACAACCGGTTTACAATTAGACAAATGTGGAAATTTAGAAAGCAGAAAAAGCATTAATTGTGAATTAAATATAATTAATAATCTTTTTTTTAAATAGCTATCCCTTGAAATTATTTTAATTATAATATTAATAATAAAAACAATTTCTTTTTTAATTTCTAATACGAATTTGTTATTCAATGTTTCATAATATTTTTTTTATTGATATTTTTGATTAATTACTTACCTACATTAATAAATTTTTGATGTTGATAATTTGTCTATTCTTTCATTATTGTGATCTACTCGTATGTTTATCATTTTTCTATACTTGAAATCATTATTTTTTAGTATTCTATATATTCCTGATGAGGAAAGCATCGCTTTCGAAACATGTCTATGTGTATATAATAGTGGTGAACATAAAGTAATTTTTAATTCATTCATTAATTGATAAACTAAAGTTTTTAATACAAGATTTTTGTGCATAGCGTAAAGGGTAACAATTATTTTTATAAACAATAATTATTAGCCTGAAACACTCATCCAAATTGAAAAAAAAACCTTTCCGAGCAAAACCTTTTCGACGTAGCTCAATGGTAGAGCATCTGACCGGCAATCAGAAGGGTGCAGGTTCGAGTCCTGTCGGCGACATTTATCTTTGCTCGGAAAGGTTTTTTTCAATTTGGATGAGTGTTTCAGGCTAATAATTATTGTTTATATAAATTTAATTCATTCATTAATAATGGCTGATTTTTTTTATTTATTTGCATTTCATAATTTTCTGAATCTAAGAATACTTAATACTAAACAAAAACAGTCCAAATTTGTACAACTTTTTAAATTGATAATAATTTTTTTTAATGTATTATTGTATAGACGGGAATGGCCAGTGGGTCGATTGTGATCTACTGGTCGATCGAAGGTATCCTTGGTCTATCGCGGACCTGTATATAATACGTTTCCTTGTTCAAACGAGGCAAAACTACTCAACGTTCCATCTTTTAAAATCCGTTAGTTCCCATCTCTTCTTTTTTTTTACAATGAACTAGATACATAATTATATTATAGTAATGAATTTTTTCTATCGTGTATTTAATATGCATATATCTGTTTTCAAAACGCATGTACATAATCGAATAGTAATAGGGTTTTTTAGTGTTACACCCTTATATAATTTTACAAACGATATTAATCGATCGCCACAAATTTTTATATCGATTAGTCGCTCTTAGAAAAAAAAAATGTGGCGACACCTGATATATAATATACATCCAAATTGCTTCAAATATAAAAATTCACAATAGTTCCTCAATTAATTTCCACGTTTTTAACTTCTACCTTTTTGTACGGTTGCAAAGTTCTACCCGAATATATTTGAAAACCAAATAGTATCTCGAATATACCTTTCCGATTTTTATTTATACGAAATCAATTGAGGAAAATATTTGTAATTCTTAAACTGAAATACGACATTGATCAAAATGACCTAAATTAATCAGACCTCATTAGCCCAGTGGTAGAGTGTTGCCCCGATAAGACGGAGGTCCTTGGTGCAATTACCAGATACAATTTCATATTTCATTAGAGATTTGTTAATATTATCTTCAATGAAAAAATATCACATTGAAGTTTTCAAGCTTCAATAAGTTATTCCAACAAATTGAAGATAAGTTCTATGTTTATCATATGTCTTTACTTGACATTATTATTTTCTAGTATTCTATATGTTCCTGCACATTCGCTTAGAAAGTAATTTTTAATTAATTTATTAAATTGAAGATATTTTATCTTTGAATTGTGATGAAAGCGAATGTTTCTAATAAAAATAGAATTAAAAAATAATGCTTTAATAATGAAGGTTGATCTGTCGTAAGATGGCATTCACATATAAAAAAATGTTTAAATGTTATGCTCTATGTAGATGTACCATATGTAAATAATACACTTACAGATTTAACGCGGTTATTTTACGTTATCTTTTAAAATCCGCCCTGGTTCATTCCATCGGCGTCCGTTGCAAATCCGGCGCTGGTTACTGTGGGTGGTAGATTGAGATATCTTGAAGGAAATGCGATAAAAACATAGGGCTGACGCTCAAAGACGGGATAAGTAGGGAAAAACGTACTTTACATTAGACACAAATAGAAAAGTTTGGATGAGTCTTGATAAGGAGACTTTAGATCGGTCTCCAGATGAAATTATGAGAGCTGGGTACTTGAACATTTATCATTATTTTCGATGTTGAATACTTGTTATATTGTGCTTGGTAATATAAATTAAACTTGAAGATGTATCTTTTTGTTTCATGATAACAATAATGTTAGAGTTCAGGGTCAGGGAGTTGAGGTAAGTGACCTAAGAAGAGATAAGGCTCTGTTCAGTAAGTACTCCTATAGTAAAATTACGATTTTAATTCCTAGTGTTTTTCATCCAATGCTATTCTTTGTTTCAATCATATGTGCACTCTTATGGTAGATATCAATTCTTCCTCAGTGCAGCAAACGTAGCCAAAAATAGACAATTTTCCAAATATGTATCATTGTATCATTCTATCGTTTAAACTATCAAAGTTATAAATAACATCAACTGCATAATAAATCCTTCCATTCTCACGATATTCTCAGTATATAACAGCTTTCAGTAACATGGGGTGGGTTGTTTCATAAAAATTGAAGAATTGTTCAAAATTTCTAGACACCCTCCATGGTCGAGGGGTAAGGCTCTCGACTGCGAATCCGATGGTGGCGGGTTCAAATCGCGGAATTTTATGTAATTAATTTGTGCTATTTCACAATTAATTAATTTAAAAATAATATATAGTATATTTGCGCACGTTCCAGAGTGGAAGATACTATCAGTATCGCTCTGGTGAAAGATCACCATTCAGAATTGAAACGTCTTTTAGCCGTGTTTGGTGACCAGATCTGAATAGCCAGGTATTTCCCCAAATTTCTCCTCCCCTTCTTCTTCCCCTACCCAATACCTTCAGCATCACAACATTCCCCAATTGGGGATGACATAGTCTCATTGGCTTCAGACGGTTGGGAGCAGTTCTGACTCTTGTGGGGTATTCATGTAAAACAAAAATAGGTCAAATTGAAGCTTTATGAATGTTTTATTAAAATTCTGTTATCATTCAAGCAATGTGAAACAACCGGCCATTAATGTAATAATAATAGACGATTGATAGAACATTCACAGAGGTTGAATATTAACTTTTAAATTTTGATGAATCATTCAAATTCTAAGAAACAATCCGCCCTTAGCATCACTAGACCATTTGTATTATTCACCAGAAATATACCCAGTGTTAACAACGATAGTGTTTTTATCTAGTTTGAGTATCAATCACCCATCCACGTCAAGATTTTCTCGACATATTCATTCTATCATTCCAAAGTTTAAGATTTACAAC
Source organism: Halesus radiatus (assembly GCA_022606495.2). Classification (NCBI taxonomy): domain Eukaryota; kingdom Metazoa; phylum Arthropoda; class Insecta; order Trichoptera; family Limnephilidae; genus Halesus; species Halesus radiatus. The sequence goes on from JAHDVE020004307.1 coordinate 105,656, forward strand.
TTTGGGCGGATCGAGGACCTACCTTATATAGTAATACATATGTTATACATTTTTTTTCAATTAATATCAAGCACAGTTCCACGATCATATTAAATATTGAAGTAATAGAAAAATCACATTTGGAAATCTTACAGCAGAAAAGTTGATTGTTAATATTTGGAAAATAAAAATAAGAAATTCGGTAGGTCTGAAGGATGGCGCAATAGCTCAGATGAAAGAGTATATGCTCGGATAGCGAAAGGTTCCAAGTTCTATTTTCAGTCTCGACCATAAACTTTTTTACTTTCAGCTTGTTTCAAATTGATTTAATATACATTTTAATGAAAATAAAACAATAACTTTGTTTATAACCACGAGAATTTTATTTAATTTTATTACGACCGACCGGTTTCGCTTAACATCATCAGCATCTTCAGGGTACAAAAATTAAACTGATCAAAATACATAGTGTGTGTTTATATATACAAAATAGAATAAGACAGAACATAACATAGAACCAAGAAAAAATGAGATAGCATGAAATAGCATGAAATAGCATGAAATAGAAATAACCGAGCGAAAGAGACAGAAGTGCACATAATGGAATACCAAGGAATAACTGAACAGGTGATTATGGGATGGGAAATTTTACGAGATTATAGGGAATATACCTAATATTGGGCTATTGGACACATTTAGTTGATTATTAAGAATTTTATTTTTGGTTTTAACAGCTTTCTTTATTTCTAGTGATTCTAAATTATTCAATCTGTTTCCATGACCATTTTTATGAAGAATATTAGCACCGGTGCTTTGATTGAAGGTATGATCTTTATCAATAAGGTGATTGGCGAATTCTGAAAAACCGTTATTATTTAGGCATCTAAGAAGATCTGAAGATGCTTATGTTAAGCGAAACCGGTCGGTCGTAATAAAATTAAATAAAATTCTCGTGGTTATAAACAAAGTTATTGTTTTATTTTCATTAAATATGTCTAACCACAAAGTGACTGCTTTCTATCAAAATATACATTTTAATTTTATTTTAATAATAATAATAATAAACGGATTATTTCAAAAGCGCCGTTTTCGTGAAAAAATCACCTCTAGGGCGCTTTACAACATAATATATATAACCTATACCTTACTACTTAGAATTATATCTAATAATTTACATCTTGTATTTATTAGTGATGGCTTACAGATAAGGTTTATAATAGAAACTACCTAATTCAGTCTTATAATTAGTGACATACATCTAAGACTTTAATGCTACCAGAGCGTCCCGAAATAAAACAATTATTGTATATGTATTATTTTGTAAGTTAGATTAGGTTTCTATTATTACTTGTTACAATATAAAACAGTAAACAATCATAATAATTTTTGAGTACCGCTTACTTGTATGCAGATGGCAGTATCTTAATATTGTTTGATCAAGTCAATCATTAACCCATACATGTCTCACAACTTGTAATACTGAAAAAATATTTTAATGATAAAACGTAAATATAAGTTCAACAATCACTTGAAATTTGATTTTCAATCAAATGCAAGCCAATCATAAAGAGTTTATCGTACTTTGTTAAAATTGTACTGTTCAAAATAATGGTAGACTTATACATTCCGTAAAACGAACCTGGTTTGGGAGGCATTCCTCAAAGAAATTCTGCGTGGTAACAAAGGATCGAATACCACCGTGGCCACTGAAGAGACAAAACGATGGAAGTATGTTGTGGGCGTGTTCGTGTGCCTCAAGTAGGGGACAGTGGGGTAATGGCTAATTACGGGTAACTGCGAACGGTCGAGTTCTAGAAGGTTCAGACACCTCCACACCCATACAAATCTGGCCATGTAAAACTGCTTTGCTCGTCAGCACCGAGCTGCGTTTCGTAGGGAATAGTTGCGAACGTTATTAAGGTAAGAAACGTTACGTATCAAACCGGTCAGTGACTGCATTGGTGTCACGTCTCTGGCTAAGTCCTCTATCACGATACAAGCAACATATTTAGTTGACTGTGATGGTAGTAGGATATTATCAAATATTGTCTTTCTTTAAAAAAAACTATGTATACGAGTATTTTGAAACTTTCATACAAAATTAAGTAATATTTACGACATTCTTATAATGTGGTATTAATCATCTTATTATTGTATAGTGCTGTTAAATAAGTTTGTGGTTTAGATCCATTATTTATTGGCGAGATTGTGCTTTTTGCAGAAAACGTTAATGTTCGCCATTACCTGGTGTGCTTCGGGTATTTTCGAATGGCAAGAATGTTATTTTTTCATTCTCTTTTGAGCTTTTTCTTTTTAAATAAGTTTTTTTATCTCAAAGTGAAGACACCAATATATAATTTATAATTAAAAAAGGTTCTGTTTATACGATTCGTTCTTCAGTTTTTTCATTTAAGTAGGTGTTCGCCATTTCCTAATTCTCCCCTAAATTTAACTCTACTTTATTTTTGGTGAAACTGATTAAACATTTTTAAATGCCCTAATTGACTCTTTTTTATATGTGATACCACACAAGAGTCCCAGCTGCTCCTAACTGTATGGAGACAGTGAGACTACGGCATCCCCAATTCGGATATGTTGAGTTGAAAGCATTAGGGAGGGAAAGAAGATGGGAAAAGGGGAGGCAGGAAGTACCTGAATAGCCAGATTCAGAACTGGTCGTCGAAAATGATTAAATCCATTTCAAGCAACTTTTCTATTCTGAATGGTGGTCTTCCACCAGGGATACTGACAGTATCTCTGGAACGTGCCGCAAATATACTACATTTAAAAAAATAAAATTTACTTGTGCACTCCGGGATTTGAACCCGCAAACTCTAGATTCGTAGCCAAGGATCGTAACCACTCAACCACGGAGACCGTTAATATTCTGTCTCTATCTGGGCCTAAGATTTGAAAGATATAATTTAAATCAGCGACATCAGCTACCGTTCTAATAGGTGCATATCACATTGCTAAATATTTTCTATTCAGTGTTTGGGGGTAGTTAATCTGGGTCGATCCAAAAAACTTCACGGGCATATTTTCTCCCAGTTACAAGATTTTCTTTGATATCGTTGAAAGATTCGCGATTTCCATTGAAGGTATTATAATTTATATGTTGAAAGGTCAGAGAGATTGCATAATAGATATTTCCAGTATTAATGATATTACTGAGCAAAGGTTGGATCGGTTGGATAATGGGATGTTCATTTGCTTAAGAACTGTCAGCAGATAATGTTAAAAGCCAGATGCAACTAACAGGAAAATCGATTTTCATTTTCATTTGCACATAAAAAAAATATACTAAAGTAGAAAAGTCAAAAGATGTCTCATATAAATAAAAAATCGGATAGGAATATCCAAGACACTATCACGATTGCCCGGAAATTCGGGTAGAATTTTGCAATCATACAAAAGATAGCAGCCACGGGATGATTTACTACCGGTGAAACCGATTTACTGAGAAATCAATTGTGATAATGGACTCTCCATTCCGTGTGGTACTTACATTTGGAATCTGTTTTCCCCGCATTGAACACAATAAAAGAAAACAGATTCCAATTATAACTACTTCACAGAATGGAGAATAAATTATCGCAGTTGGTTTTCCGTAAATCGGTTTTACCGGTAATAAATCATTTTAGGCACCATAAAAATTGAAATTGGGTACAAGTAAAAATAATAATCTAAATCTAAAATACTCGCAGAACTTAATAATAACACCTTTAAATTTGATTTACATTAAATTTTAAAAAAATGCAGTTCTACGAATTAAACGGAAAAACATTTATTACTTTTAATTTATTCAAATGTAGAGTTTTATTTTGAAAACAACCATGTTTTATTTCTGTAGGCAGATTTGAAAATTTGTATAATATATCTCCAAAGAATAACAAATAAATATCTTAATATGGTATTCAAAATATTTATTAAAATATTGTCAAAACTGAGCTAACGATAAGTTAACTAAGTTCCTTAACCTCGCCCGAAAGTTAAAAGAAGTAGGTACTACTTTGACCACCAAATAATCAAAGTTTTTTGATTTGAGGTTTTTCAATGCCATATCTAGCTTTTAGTCAAAGCAATAAAATTTTAAAACACGACTTGTACTTATCCTTAAGGATAAACGAAACGAAATGCGTGCTCACAGATGGCGCTAAATTAAATATTTTAAAGAAGAAAAAAAATCACCTAATGCTTTTAAACATTAAAATTAATTGTTTGTTCATGGGTGTACACACGAAATAAGAAAGGAAATAAATTATTATTCAAAATCATTTTAGTTTATCCTTTAATAAAAGTAAATTATTTTTAGGTAATATTATAGCACGATAGTAAAATAAATATTTTATTTTTAAAATGCGGCCGATCCCCAAAAAACTACGCGGCTGTTATTTTGACAAATCAACGCTTAGCACGAAATCCATATACGAGTACATACGTGGCTTAACTCTAGTGCCCGGATTTTACTCAAAAGCTTAATCCTATTTTGGGACTTAAATAGCCCTTTTAACACCGTCAGAGGCCAGTTAAGCACGGAAATGTAATAAATCTATCTGCCCATGAAAAACCGAGTGTATATGTAAGCGATCTGTGTACAATTGTGTTGGTGAATTTAAGGTTTCTACGATAAATCAGCACACGTATGAATCGGCACACTTTTTAAAAGTAATATAAGATCATTAAAAGACGAAAGAAAAGGAAAAAAAAACATGAACGATAACCTATTTTCACTTAATATTTTAGTTATTTTTTAGTGATGAAATAAATAAATTAAAAAGTAACAATAGAAAAAAAAAATTGTAAGTATTTTTTTCATGTCAAAAACCGAGCATTTGGTTTGTGCCTTTTTTGAATGTTTTGTAATTTGCTAACAGCGAAGTCAAAATCACGAAAAAATAGACGTGGATGGCACTGAACTAAGCTGTTGCCAAAATGGGTGTCACGTGACCTTTGGCACCAGCCGAGTCGCCAAAATCGTACAAAGGGCATGTCTATCAATTCCGATGTCAAATACTGTAAATATTTTGAACAGCCAATGATTGCTTACAAAAAATGTTTTTCCAAGTTCATTAAACCCTTAAAATGGGGGTGGTGAACTGATCTATAAAATAAATGAGGCCTTAGATTTATTTATTGGATGAAGAAACTAATGCCTTAGCCCAGGGGAGAATCGATTCATCTGTCTATAAAGGCATTAATGGCTTGGCCTTTGTCTGTATTTTTAAGGTTCTATCGCTGGAGAAAATTTAATCATTAATTATCACGGAATATTTAGGAAAGAACATCCGAAATATTAATTTACCCGTAAAGACTGAAATTTTAACGTTGAGGCCTTGGATGTAAATTTATATAATACATTTCGTTTTTAAAACCTTCACGTGTTTATTTAGCAAAAATTATGTGTTTTTTAAGTGATTCTTTGTTCGGCAAAAGCAATTATTTTTTTATTATTTTACAGAAATTGTGCTATTTATTTACTTATTTTTTCAAATACTTAAATTGAAGTAAGGTTCTTTCTACTTTATTTGAATGAAAACCACTCAGTGTAAGTGTTTAATTTAACAGAGTTTATTAACAAAATTTAGTACAGTATTGTAGAGCAACGATTGCTTTCTTGTAGAAAATATATAAGATGAGAAATCGGAATGTAATCTACTTAAAACATATGTAAAAATAGCAATTACGTTAGTGGTATAAGATATAACATATAATTGTAATAAAACAACTGGAAGTTTGATGGTATTTATAACACGAGAGTGGAAGACACTCGCAATATCGCCCTGGTGAAAGACCACCATTCAGAATTGAAACGTTGCTTGAAATGGCTTTAGCCGTGTTTGGTGACCAGATTTGGATAGCCAGGTATTTCCCCAAACTTCCTCTTTCTCTTCTCCTTCCCCTCCTCAATACCTTCAGCCTCACAACATTCCCCAATTGGGGATGCCATAGTCTCACTGGCTGCAGATGGTTGGGACCAGTTTAGACACTTGTGCAGTATTCATGTAAAAAAAAACAATAAGAGACGGTATTAATGTAAACAAAAACAAAAAAAACACGAGGTATATAAAAATATGACATATGCTAAGGTAAGGTAAGGGAAAAAAAAGATATTCCAAAAAATTATAAAAAATTCAACAAAATATTTCCATAAAACATTTGTGATTAAAAACGTCTTAATATCAAATGCTTTTGACATAGATTATTTCCCTACTCACCCCTAAGTGAATTACTTCATCACGTAACTTCCTTCGTCATCCCCGAGGCGGTAACACTAAAATAATATTTGAATAGCACCTGCCATTTCTCGTATATTTCTGAAATTTCCCGACCATTTTTCAACTGTCGACCGACACGATTTTCCTCTTAGCCGATCGAAGTACGTATTCATTTTCTATATTTCTCCACAAAGACAAAATAATATAGCGCTGGTGTATAAACTAACAAAAAATATAACCGAATCTCAATTGTTCAATGTTTATCTACTCATATTATTCAACAGCTTTGTACAAAAATAATTTATTTAATTTTTTTATTTTACGAAGAACGATCAATTCCTGTAGGTTCATGTAACTTTATAACATATATTTCTTCTGTAAGCTTTATGTAATCACGTTTAACACACTTGCGAGCTTTGTATCATATTTCTATTCTAAGCTTATTGATGTTCGGGATTTTAGTTGTTGAAAAGATCTCAAGAACAAATAACATATTATTTAACAAATAATATTTCTTTATTTACTTTGTTTGGATTGAGATAATAAATATCGTCCCAGATATTACTTTTCTGAGAAATGTTATTAGGAGTAATCCACTCCACATCAGGTTTATCCCCCAGTGGAAACAACGAGATGTATTAAAAAACCTTATTTGATTAAAGGCTTAAATTATTGTAAAATTCTAACCAAGGGGATTTTATAATTTTCAGGGCGACGGAACGGCACTGCGTGACTGCATAACAGGGAAGTAAAATGCATGGGTTTCTATGAAAATGCTTTTAATTCACCGTCCGTGGCAACTGCAACCCGTAGACCATAACGGCTTGCCGTGCAGTAGCTGTTAGGCACCTAGCTCCCCGTAAAACCGTGACGGAGTATATTGTTCAGTTATAAGGATAATTTAATGTGCGCGTGAGTCCGTGCTCTGAGCCCTAGCCCGCCCGTGCTACGCCCGCCTCATCCGATCCCCGCCAATTCCATAACTTGCGAAACGTCTCTTGTGCGCTGACGGTCTGTTGGTGATTTTTTTATGAGACGCAAACACTGCACAAATGCCGTTCATGACCACGGCGTAAAATATAAAAATGATTGACCGCACAGCTTTCTGTAGATGTCTCCTGAAAACCGTGCTGTGCAAAATTATAAAAGCGCAGAATATTGCCGTCTTAATGAAGTATCTTTTTTTCATTCCCAATTTCTTCACCGTTCTGTTACCAGTCATATTACTCTCCGACAAATTTGGGCATGTATGTTTTTTAATGAATTATTTATATGTGCCGGCAAGTTTCAAGTTCCGCACATCACAAGACGACTAAAAATCAAAAATGAACAATTTTTCCTTGTTATGTATAATTCTTTAACGTTATATTTACAAGAAAAACCTCAATATCGTCGTACTAAAAAATTCAAAACGTCTATACGTAGCTTGAGAAGAAAACGACCCTACAAACATAAAATATTGAAACATCGAGAAAATTGCAACACAACTTTAAGTAATAATTTTAATTGGCTGAAACTCTCCTTGTACGAATTATTCCTAGTTTTGAAAGAAGGACAGATAATTTTAAGATATTCCACTCGTATTTGCTTTCATAATTCTATAGGATTCTCCTAATTAAAATAACCCGAGAACTGTCGAGGAACGGAGAGTAGAAAGATTCTTGTCTCAACGTATGAAAGCATTTGCAGGCTTTGTGGAGAGCTTAATCCACTGCAGGTAAAGCGGTTTTCTAGATACGCTTTCAGCCATTATGAGGCAGAAAGTTTCAGGAGTTCAACTGATAATATCTCTACCGTGAACTCTCTCACAATTATGATAATCTGAATAATATTATAATAATATATCATACAGATATCTACGGTACTGTTTTTGTGAAATGTCATCTTGATGGCACAGTTCAAAGATGTAAAACTATTGATTACTAACAACTTAACGGGATCGTAGATGATAAAAAAATAACAATACTTGAATATTGCTGTTTCCGCGAAAAATCACCCCAAGGGTGCTGTAAATGTGATAATCTTATTTCCATTGTGCTCAGTACTTATTTTAAAGATTACAAAGAGTATTGTATGCCTTCATAAATCACACTCAAAATTCCGCTTAATTTAGCGTGGTCCATTGGGCGACAGATAAGATTGATTCAATATACACGATTTTTTGAAAAACATCTTTCCTTATGCAAAATCACTAATTTTTACCTTAACTCTACACAGGAGGCCCTGAGAGAAATAATTTCCCTCGAAGCCTATATCATCTTTGGTCATGCTTTTTGGAGGGTCATTTAGAGGATCGGAAGGAGTGAACATGTTGTAAGAGGGAGAAAACACAGAGGCCGGCAGATCATTCCGCAGCCGGGCTGTTGAACACAAGAATGAGTCATAGAAGCGACCCGTTCTCATGTGATAAATGTCAACCATGTACAAATCTTGGGCGCGTATACATCGGTGCCGAAAGGATCAATGACGCTATTCCTCAGAGTATCTTCCATTAAATATCGGTAGAATAAGGACAGTATTCCCACCTGACGTCTGTGCTTCAAAGATGGCAATGCAACCGGTTTGTTAAGATAGGCGAATTTCTGCACAGAATCGAAGGTTTTTTTCATATATTTTGGGGCTCCCGACCAGAGGTGGCTGTCAAATTTTACAGTGGATTATTAATGAACAGAGGCAGACTAAAGAAGCCCGTAAAATTAAAAGACGTATGCGCGATGAATCGAATCCTCTCGAGCTTAGAGATACGGATTTTAACAGTTGCTCAGAATATCACGAGTTATGGCTAAAGAACTCATTCACTAATGAACTCCCTTTTTAGTGTCAAAAAGTACTTATGGACTGCGAATGTATATTAATGTGGGTGTATTTAAAATTATTACGATATTTTTGTAAACATTCATTCGACATTACGTTTGACGTTTAAGAATGGCGATCCATAGGCAATACTCATAAGGGTTATTATCGTAGGACAATTTCCCATTTATTTCATGGTCAATATCGGGTTGGCTATCGACATTCCTAATGAACGCAATTATTTTTGGGAAATTAAGATAAAATTGTTGTCAGTTAAGCCTATTTAGTCGATATTGTTAAGTTATGGATATGACATTTTTAGGGCCCCAGGAAGAAATTTTAAAATCAAATGCAAATAAGCTAAAATTAATCAAGAAATGGAATAAGATAAAAGTGCATAGGAAATAGATAAAGATTGTAGTATATGCCTTGAATCCCTTCGGGAAAAAATATTATTTTGTCGTCACAAAATTAAATTAAAGTGAATATATTATGTACGAGTATAACAAAGAACAGATAAACATTCTCCCGGTTAATGCTACAATTGTTATCTGTCTGAAAATTAATTATTACCCGAAACAATGTGGACTTTTGAAAATATATCCAAAAAACTTCCTCCATTTCTAAATTCATTTCACTTTGATAAGTGTTTGCGGAAAAACAGTACGTTTGAAAAGAAAAAAAAATGAATCCGCAGTAATAACATTGAAGTTTCAAAAGGAATATCTAGCAAATCCTCAAAGGAAAAATTAAATTTTCAGTGAAAATTGTGGAAACGTTGACTGAAATATTTGTATTATTATGCTTGTTGTTACGTGTCGTCCAGTAGTATATACTTTAAAGAAATATATTTAACATTGTTATTTTTTAATATGGAACGTACACGTATACGTATTTTTCACAATAAATAATTATTATGATGGATTTTCAGCTATTTTCATCAATGTCAATAATTTTATTTTCATAAGAAGCAATTACTTTGTAGTTTGATATCATATTAAATAAAACAAACACCCTGTTATACACGTAAACCACTAATTTATTGCATTTTTACTCCAGCAGGTTTCGCTTAGATCAAGCTTCGTCAGGGCAAATATAATAACTAAAGAAAATAATACATTGTTATCGTATATATAGGTATTGAGAAAGGGTGAGACAGGAAAATACAAAAGAGAGACAGCAAAATAAAATATTACAGAGAGGCAACAATTGAAAAGTATTATGTACGGTTGTCTCCTTCTAATATTCGATTCTATTTTCACTTTTTGTATTATCCTGTCTCATTTTTTTCTGTACCTATATATACGATAACTCATTATTATTTTCTGTAGTTATTGTGTTTGTCCCGACGAAGCTTGATCTAAACGAAACTGGTTGGAGTAAAATACGATAAATATCTGGTTTAGTAATTGTTTTTGTATTCAATTCGTAGAACTTTATTTTTTTTTTAAATTTATGACAATCAAATTTAATATATCAAGTTATGCAAGTATTTTTGTTTTTTTTTTATTGTGACGGCTGTTTCGGCGTTCAAGGCCATTTTCAAACTGCCGTTCAAAGCTGTCACAATAATAAAAACTAAAAATACTCGCAGAACTTAATAATTACATTTTTAAATTTGATTTATATAATTTTATTTTTTAAATTTGTGGTTTATTTAAAACAATTTTATTGTTTGTTCTGATTTTTTGTTTTTGTGGATAAGTGTAAATACATGCATTACGCAATACTGATATATGTGAGAATTATTTTTATTATTTAAAATTTTCTAGGATTGAATAATAATGATAAGGAAACGTTAGTTTTGATTTCTTGTATTCTGTATTCATAAAAAATAATATTTACATAAATATGTATTGGCTACCCATATAAGTTAGATGTAATATATTCTGAATTAAATAATCAACATCCAATTTCCTCGCAAGGGTAAGCAGATAAGGTGGAATGGCATACAACTTTGTCCCGAGGTATGCTTTTAACTTAAGGCGGTCCACTTCCTAAAATTCGAATGAAATCGCGTACACCTTATGCAGGTGGCGGAAAGGTTGAAATTCCCGCTTAACACCGGCCGCATGTTTCGATGTACGCAAAAAAAAACATCACCAAAATGCGTGTTTTATTTTATTTTGTAAAGCTCGGGAATAAATATTAAAATGTTTTACGGTCATATTCTAAAAATCAACAATACGATAATACGATAAGGCTTCGTAAGTAGGAGATTTTGAACTTTAAAAATTTTTTTAGGCCAGATGCCTTATTTTTTTCTATGTTTATAAAAATACTAACCAAATATATTCAGGAAAAACGAATGCCCAAGGTGATTTCTCGTTGCAGTATTTAATCAAATCATCTATGTTATTTCTAGCCATCTGATTTTAAAATCAAAAACACATGATTTTGCATTACTTCCCATTGCATCGCCGTAATAGAATTCCATGTATTTCTTCTTTTATTCATTTATTAATGTCATTGACCCATGAGATGGCCTGACTAATGTATTTGATTAACTTCCTTATTTTGGAGGAACTTGTTTCATTTTGAGAGACGTGTATGGGTACCGCCGTCCCGGTAACCATTAATTCGATAATCAACACCTCTGCCATAGGTCACTCTAAGTGGTTTGCTACGGCAGGTGAATTAGCACGGGTGTCCGGGTTCATATGGGTGAGGTTTATTAAGGTCGGGAGAGGTCGGTTAAGGCAGACCCCTTGACCTCTCTAACCGGATTCTCTCCATGCATCGCCTTGCCCCGCAGTGGGAGGGATAGATAATAAGTCCGTCACTCTTGGACATACTGATTCAGATTCCTATCCACCCCTCATATTTTTTCTTTTCCAGAACTTCCTTTCCTTCAAAAGTCTCTCCACACAGCATCCTGAAATATGACACAGGCCCCGAAGGAAATTATTTTTTATTTAAATGTTAAATAAACGTTTTCTGCGTCACTGCGGCGAATTTATTATTACTCAACTTGTTCATTCTCTGTACGTGTCCAACCATCCAGCGCACTTTTTTATAAAGTTCTTACGTTTAAATAGAGCTTTTAATGTTTTCGAAATACGTGATATCATTTAAGGTTCCGCCGTAGAAAAGACCGATTCTCATGGAGCACACGTTAACGTTATACGTTATATTTTTGGGTGTGCCGAAGCACTAAGTAATATTATTAATGTATGCAGGTAGGTTTGAGGTATCTTATACACATCAAAAGGTATCATTCTCTAAAGGTAGGTAGTTCTGAAGGGTTCAGCAACCCTACCTCTGTCAGAAATAACGACGTTAGTATGCCGATATACAAATTCCAACCAGGTGTGGGTAACCACTGGGGATGTTACTACCCCAAAATGAAGCATCGGTATGTGGGGATCCTTGAGGCGTATATGTGGTAAAACTATGTATGACCGTAAACAATTACTGAAAGATATTAAGGCTGTAAGCGTATTGCATAAGATAAAGAAAGGGACTTTTAGATTATTCGAATATGTAATTCGGATGAACGGAGTAAGTAGCCTAAGGAGAATATTATAACGCCAAAGTAAAAGGTATAAGAAGTCGGAGAACCCTGAGGAGACTTGACACGATTAACATGGTGAGAGTCGAAATTAGAGAAGTCGTTTGTAAATGAAGCAAATAGTGAGTGCAAAAAAGGTGTTATGTGGTGGTCTATCGTCTCTGCCTACCGCTATAAAGAAACGCTGGGATAGTTAGTTAATTAGTTAAACATTATATTATATTGATAAAATACCGGTGTTTTCGTAGCATAGGAAAATAAAGTCATTGAACGAAAACAAAAAAGAAAAACGAATCAAAAACTTAATTTTATCAATTCTTTGTTAAGTATTACAGTATGTATATATAATTGGAACTGGTAAAACGTAATTAAACTCTTATTTTACAACTATTTGTATTCTCTTGGAACAGGTATCATTGCAGCCATAAAACATTCAATTACTTATTGCTTTTTAAGCGATTTTTGTGTAAATTTCGCACCTATCCAAAAAACGATTTCTCGAAATAAATAATTGTTATGTACCAAAGAAAAACTTGAAATCGACATATATTAAATATATTTCAACGCTAAGATATGAAAAGTAATTGTTTTCCACACAAATTCTCCCCTTGAATTTTTGTATTGAAAAAATGACTCTTTCCAATTACTAACATCCTGGATGCTAATTAATAGTGGGTACCGACACACGAGTAAATACTTTAAATTCAACATTAAAATCGAAATCCTAAATGATCAATAAACATAGTATTTTAACTTTACAAATCTCTAAATGATAGATGGTACCTACCGACGTAAATATTAACAATATACATGCTGATATAGAGATCACAAGCATGGTTGAATTGAATACAGTACTCATACAGAACCATTGTTTGCATACAGAATGTCCAATACTTGTTATTCGACTTCGGGTAATTCATAAAATAATTTATTTAACACTCAATTTTTTTACCGAATGTCTAACTCGAAAATGTGCCTACACGCTGTGACCGGATTAATTAACACACAAATGAATAGACACACTATCTAAAAGTGATATAAAGTCAATAAAAGGACGAAAAAAAACTTGTCAGAAAACCAAATATTACATTAATAAACAGTCGCGGATTTCGTTATTCGCTGAAGTAAACAAAAGAAACAAAAATATAAAATAGTAAGCTATAGCTTTCAGAGTGCATTATATTAAATTATACAACCCAATATGTGTAACTTCTTTTACAGAATCATTAATAATATATTCTTTAGAAACACACCCGTGTTAGAAAAAACTTACGATCCCTTCTTAAGTTTTAATAAAAAGGAAATCCTAAATGAATGTTAAAGGATTACTGTGATACATGTTTTTTTAATCAACTTAAACAAGAGTACAACTTTGCTTAAATAAATTTAAATTTAAAAAAAAGTACCAATTTTATTCAAATACACTTACGTAAAGAAAGCGCGCTATCTGGGTAATAATATAAAAAATATACTTCTTTTAGGTAAATTTATTGTATGCACTTCACATCACGCATAATACAGAACTAGGGCAGGACCTAATATAATTATATTAGGTAATACAACCATCTAACGATATATCGATACCATACCGAATCTACAAATAGTAGCGTTTAACGATACACACGGTTCCTCCGTCCAGTGCCAAAAATTTTCAAAATCAAATCCAAGGTAAAATCAACAATAATCCCCTGAACCCCGGATACTGATCACAAGAGAACCTGGAGTATATTGTATTGATTAGCATTAGAAAACGATTGAGAGCTGTGACCGGAAGTGGCGCCTATTAGACGCCACCGGTATTGCCCAGGCATACGCAGAACTAAATTGTTAATTAGATGCGCGACTCTTTTATAGTTCGTATTATATAGTAGTTGGTGCAGGTATGGGCTCCATTGCATTCCTATATAAACCTGCCTAGTATTATTTGTATTTTATGCACCTGTCTATATTTATATTTTACTTATCTATTCATTGTTATTTATTATAATTTCCATATTAATAAAAATGTGTCTTAATTTTTTTTTATTTTATATTAAACCTTGCGCGGACCCCCTGACGTTCTTCAGAGACCCCGAAATCAATTTTAATTTTGCACGGTCTCCCAGAATGATTCCGGAAACCTCTGAGGTAACCTAGGGACCACTTTGAGAACCACTGGTGTAGCATGTTGCTTAAATTTTGATAAAGCTTTGATTTTTCGATTTCTATAATTTGTTAAAAACGTATTTAACGGAAAATCTATAAGAATGTACGAAAAAAGCCAAAACGTAAAACTCGAGCGCTAGTGTGGTGTAATGCTAGGAGTTGGAGGTAATATCATTTAAGTATTTGGTTCCACAGACTGAAAGTTTATACTAAGCTCCGTGGTCCGCCGCTGCGGACAATCCCTGTTTAAAGCAAGTTTGCTAATTAATCCACTGTGACTGAGTTTGCCCGTGTGCACATATTAGCTGTGCTCTCAAATGGGCCAGTTCCAGTAACTACTGCTATGGCTTTACACATTTATACGATAAGGTCTATTCCCTAGCTAGCCAAGCAACAACTATTCAACCACCTGACTGCTGAGAGAGCTAGACGATGCTTTTCGGTGGGATGCGGTTAAGACTGTATTTAAACGGTTGCGGGTTAATTAAGCAAAGGGATTCTCAAAAAGCAGTTCCAATAATATTGCTATCCACTCAGGAAACTGAGAATGCTTATAAACTGCAAAAAAAAAACGAAACTTCTTGAGTTTATTTTGGCAATAGGTTGAAGTGCTGCGGTGACATCTAATCGCTGATACGCCAAAATCTTTAAAACTTGTTAAGATCCCAACAGCCGAAAATTTCCATCCCAACAATTGCTATAATATGAGATGAATAAGGAGATCACGACATTTATTTTAAAAAAAATTAATTAAAAATTACTTTGTATTTACTACTTTATTAATATAAACATATTTCGAAAGCGATGCTTTCTTCACCAGGAATATATAGATACATGGTGGTGAATACAAAATAATTTTAATACATTTATTAATAACGACGCCACAATGCGAATACATATCTTTTGAAGATATTATATTTATTTTTACTTGTTTTAGAAACAAACAGTTCGCTTATAAAATGAGTGATGAACAATTTACAAGGTTTTAGAAAATTATTGCTAGGATCGGTACGAATGACGTCTCTATGGAATATTTAGTGAGTGATCATATAAATTTTACCGGCTTGGATTAGCACAATATGCTAGGGAATGATACAGGGTAAAGATAAAACTCTATATGAAAAAGTTGCACAGTTTATAAGTGTATGTGCATGTGTGTCTATGTGTGTGAACGTGGATGTAGATCTATGGGTCTAAATTATGTTTTGTAGTGGAGAGTTGAGATCGCACACCGATTAAGTTACAAGTAATGTTTTTTTCTTAAATGAAGGCAGAGAGTCAAAACATATATCAAGATTTGAGCGGGGACAATGATTATTGATTGAGCAAGGGGAATTTATGCATTTGCTGCAGCGTTTGTTTTGTTGTCTAATGTGCAAAATAGTGGGTACGCTCCATTGGTATGTTAAGATTAATTTGAGACTGGAGTTTAGGGCAGTCTGTTTTATTTTTTAAGATCTTACGCAGGATTTAATTTACTTGAAAAATTATAAATTAACAAACGAACGAATGATCCTAATATAACATTAATTTATAAAGTAAGGAAAATTATATACTCACCGCTTCTCATTATTATCGTTCATATTATCGAAATAATACAACACATTTAAATAAATCAATTAAGAAAAGATTGTCAGTTAAATACGAGCAAACACATTATAAAAGTGAAAACCTTACAGAATTCAGAATTTTAATTGTTATCTAACTAAATCGGTTTTACCGATAATAAATCATTACCCGTCCAAATTGAAAAGGGGAGGGAGTAAATAACATCATATAAATAAGTCGTCACAATGTGGATTAACCACAGTTTTAAAATGGCCTTAAACACCGAAACAGCTGTCACAATAATAAAAACTAAAAATACTTGCAGAACATAATAATATAATTAAATTTCATTTACATTATTTTTTATTTTATTTTTTTTTTATTCAAAAAAAGATACATAATTAATAATTAAACAAGGTTACAATATTTTTCAAAAGTTAATATTTATATAAGATGTACCCCTATAATTAAGCTGAGCTTGTGTGTATGGGGGTGTGTTGTTTTTTTGTTCTTTGTTTATTTATGTTATTTTATTCAGTGTATATTTTCAGTGTGTTTTTTAAGTTGTGTTTTAAATTTTTTTAAATCATTGTTAATGTTTCTAATTTTTTCTGGTAATGAATTAAAAAATTTAACTCCAAGATATTTATAATTAAATTGTCCAATTGTTTTTTTTCATTTTGGAATTGGAAGAAAT
>JAHDVE020004309.1:0-55098 GCA_022606495.2 Halesus radiatus
AAACAATACAGCAGTAGCGGTACAACAGGAAGGCTCGCGTTTAGAATTATTGTGACAGGAATTTTCAAGACAATATAAGAGAAAGCCAGATAGTTACTGCAAGACAGGACGCTCCGCTTGTTGCAAAGGAAATCCTTCCTCGTGAATTTAAATTATACACGCGAACATATGTATTCAATCACCTACATCTCCAGTATAACAATCAGTTCATGTTTTTATATTAAATATGTAATTCTATTACAACATGACATTGTAATTCGATAAATTTCCATGAGGAAAAATAATAACGTCCTGTAAACAAATTATTTACATTATTTTTTATGTGAGAAAACAGAATTTCAGGTGGATTAACTCATTTAGTAGTGCAGTTTTTCGCAGAGTAGAAACTCTCGGGCTCAAATCTTGGCTGCTAGCAAAGATCCGCTTATTTCGGGCTATAGCCCGCAGAGTGAAGACTCCCTGGTGATAGCTAACATTCGATAAAATGGGACACTCATGAAAGAAAAGCACCTATAAGTAAAAAATTTCTCAATATCAATGATAATTGCTATTAATAGTGGTAATGAAAAAAACTCGCACGATCAAGGCACAGGCATCTGACGGCCTCCATGGTCGAGGGGTAAGGCTCTCGACTACGAAGGTCGCGGGTTCAATCCCGGCGTGCGCAAGTAATTTTATTTAATTCATTTGTGCTGTTTCACAATTAATTCATTTAAAAAAAATATATAGTATATTTGCGCACGTTCCAGAGTGGAAGATACTCTCAGTATCGTCCTGGTGAAAGACCACCATTCAGAATTGAAACGTTGCTTGAAATGGCTTTTAGCGTGTTTGGTGACCAGATCTGAATAGCCAGGTATTTACCCTTTTCCCCACCTTCCTCTCCCCCTTCTCCTTCCCCTCCCCAATACCTTCAGCCTCACAACATTCCCCAATTAGGAATGCCATAGTCTCACTGGCTCCAGACGGTTGGGAGCAGTTGGGACTCTTGTGAGGTATTCATATAAAAAAAAAAAAAGAATTATGGGAGTAAGAAAATTTTTTTTGACAATATTTCAAGTTATATGAACGAATATGGAACAATAAACCGAGATGCAGAAAAGTTGAACGGGCAATCATTTGCATACTACTTTGGAAAGAATTATGCTAGCTATATATTTATTGTTTTACTTTTGAGAATGTTGCATGTCACTAAAATATGGCGTGAGAAGTCTTGGCAAAACATTCCTCAAACGACGACATCAGTTTTATGTACAAAGTTTGCAAAGTCGCAGTTTTAGAATTCCATCGATTAAGTGCATGTCAAATTGCATTCAGATTTATACACACTATTTTGTTATTCTCTTGACATGGCCCGATTCAAGTACTAGATTCACTTGATCATGCCACGTCTTCAGGCGTCCCCGACATCTCCTACCATTTACATTTGTCATACATTTTCCTTACACTCATTTCTTCGTCATCCACTATATATGCCCAAACCATCTAAGCATTCCTTTCGTACGCTTACGCTTACATCAGCCGTGTTTTCGTTCAGCCTTTTCCATTGCTCCTGAATTCGATGTCGTGTGCAGCACGTGTGATTCGTTGATCCCCGTGTAAATACATATGCAGATAAATATACGCAATAACTATAACATGAAATACACACTTTTTGGAGGGTCTTTTAATTTACTTATAGAATTATAGAATTATTATTTTATTACAGAATTATTTTCCTTTTGACTAATAACTTCGTTATTATTATTAATTTCTACGCCATTAAAAAAAAAAATCAAAATAAATGGAACGTATCTGAAAGTTTCATAATACGATATTTGTGTAGGTGATCATTTTTCATTTGCACTTCCAACGGGGACGTTTTTTCAGTTAATATTATTACAATCTATGTGTTCTACCGAAGATTGCCGTACTCAATTTCAATGCTTAAACCAATTTACCTCTCTGTTATGCTATTAATGGAGGGGTGCAGAATTACTTTTACTCGCATTCGTTTTTATTAAGTTTTAAATGGGTCTTAAATAGGAATTAGCAAAACGGCCCAAAAATAAAGTAAGCCATTAATTATTAAAGGGGGATTTCCAAAAATGTACGGTTCTGGCCTAAATTTTCTATTTTATGTGCGGTTGAAAACTGAAATTTACCTTTTTCTTGATTATAATTACTATTATTTTAGTAACGATGTTTTAATACGTCAGGGCCACAAAAATACAACGAGGTTTTTTCCTTAATCAAGTTACTAAATCTTTTTTTATAATTAAAATGCTATTACTTTTGCATTTTTGTGGTAACTTTCCAGCAAAAAAAAAATTATGATGTTGTCCACCGATAAAATGTTTCTCAAAATAAACGATAGAGTTGTACACCGAGCGAACAGTCAACAATACAAAACGTCTCCTTTGCCAATGGTAATTCCAATTAGCTTTAAATTGGGAGGTGATTGGATCGATTATCGAAGCCGTGCAAAAACATAATGTAATTATTGTTTATGATAAGAGTGTTGTGATGGATTAGACTGGTGAACCTCCAAAAGATCTGTAAAACTGTTAAAAAAATTGAAAAATAAATAATATCGTATATGTATAGTCTGTCTCGTAGAATAAAGAAGAACACAAGAGATGCGATGTGGACATGTTTCGTAATCCAACAGTCTGGCATTCGAACCATAAATATAATAATAATAATAATAATTGAATGATTTGTATAGCGCCGTTTTTGTGAAAAATCACCTCAAGGGCGCTGTACAAATATTTCTTAACTAATTATGTACAAACAGATACAGAAAACCATACTTACCTGCAGCTGGCAGGTCGCTTCAGATGAACACAGTTTTATTAGGAAATTTATTTATAGAGATGATAGTTTTACATGGTTATGTTGCTCCTTTTCTATTGATGTTACATTTATTAGAAGATTGGTGGCACAAGAAGAGTTGGTATTTATTGAAATACTTATAATTTTGAGGACTGGAAAGTATTCATAAAATGAATTTTAGGACTCGAAAATATCTATAAAATTACCTTAAAAAGCGTAAGAAGCTTTTAATAAATATTAACATGTAATAAAAAAAATATTTTACTACACCACACTGGTTCTGTGGCTGAAGAAAGTGGTGAAGGGGGGGATACGGGGAGAGGAGGGTTGGGAAGTAAAAATCTGTTCACCAAACATGGCTAAAGCCTTTTCAAGAAAAAATTCAATTCTGAACGGTGGTTTTTCACCAGGGCGATTTTGAGAGTAGCAATCACTTAAAAATCTTAAGTCGAATAAAATGATTTTTTTTTAAATTTTTAATTATTTTGTTGAAGTTTAAAAATGTCGTTGTAATATTTAATCATTGAAGAAGATAATATTAACATAACCTAAATGAAACATGAAACCGAATGTATTTAAGCAATGTATTTAGGTTGCAATTGTGTTAGTGAAGAACTTTGTAATCATCATAAAGATAGCTGCCAATAATATGGGATTAAAAACTAGAGGATGACATTGAGTCTTGAATTTGAATTTGAAATATGATATCGATGAAAATGACATAAATTGAACTGATCTCATTAGCGAAGTTGGTAAAGCGGTTGTCCTGGAAAGACAGAGGTCCTGGGTTCGAGTTCCAAATGCAACTGATATCTTTTTATTTTCTGTTGTTTTTTTTCGGTTTCATCTTTCATTTAGGTAATTTTAATATTATCTTCTTCAATGATCAAATAAAATAAATGTTTAAATTCGAACTAACTTACTTATTTACTGCCAAGAAGTACAAGAACAAAAAATCAGGAATTTCTTGATAGACTACTGCTATAGAAAAGATAAAAAAATAATTAATGTAGCGTGCCGACCGAAATATTTTAAAATATCTAATAACTCCAAACGCATTGTTCTTCCTGTATAATACGAAATCATCACTTCAACATATTTTCTTCAATTTTAAGATAAATAAATTAATGAAAATATTACCCACTTGCATTTTTTCATACGCCAAATTATGTCATGAGATACTGTTTTTTTTTTTTTTAAATAAAAAAAAGAATCAAGGTGGGTAAGCGGTAAAAAGTATTCCTGTAATTTGACGCATTTTTACACAGGCAAGTATTAATATAGTACAATTCTCATAACGAGGAACGTCTGCGCGTCCTGTTTCATACAAAACTTAATTTTGGATTTGAGGCCAAGATACCTAATGCTACCGATTTTTTTTTTCATAAAAAAGTATAGTAAATATTTAGTGAAATGAGAAGTAATTTATTTATTATTGTTTTATATTATGAAATATAGGCCATTAGAGGTATTGATTTTTCGCGATTTTAGAGGCACCTTTAACAATTATTTGGGGGATATCGGTGATTTAAAAAAAAGTTTTACTCCGTCTGCTTTGAAAATATAATGAAATATAAAATAAAATATTAAAATAAGCATTATGGTGGACTTTAAATTAAATTAAAAACGACCAATTTACGTTGGAACACAAATTTTCCGCACATAATTTAAAATATCGACGCGAAAAAAGTTTTTTTTAATGTTTTTATTTACTTAATCATATTTACAATGAAAATAATATAATCAAAAAAAATAAAAAAATAAAACAAAACAAAACAAAAAACAACAACAACAAGAAACACGCAAGTAATTTTCTAAGTTGCCTCTAAAATTATTAAAATTGATTTTTTTCACGGCATATACTTCATCATTTAAAACAAATAAATAAAATACTTCTCATGCGTACTAGATCTTAACTAAACCTTTAATTAAAAAAATACATCATCCAGTTTGGATGGGTATTTTGGCCTCAAATCCAAAATTAAGTTATGTGTGAAACAGGCAGCGCAGCCGTTCCTCTTAACACAAACTGTTTCATTTACACTCAGCTGTAATTATTTCACGGCGGTAGCATGCAATCAATCAAATTGAAAATATTCATACAGTCATGGAACTGAGAAAAAACTGCAGGGAGAAAATGTGGCATTCAAAAATGTTTTTTTTTTGTTTTACAAAATACCTGCATAATGCGCTAAGGCGAGCGGGGATATAAAAAAGGGATGTTATGTAAAAATTCAATGACAGAAAAAAAACACACACATTTGCGATTTGCATTATGTGCCGGTAAAGTTTGTCCCACGCCGTAACACGAACCCAATGGCTTTATTACAAAAGAATAATCTTAATATAATGGAGTGCAGTGAGGTTTTGTAACAAAGAAACCGTCACGCGAAGTGGTGATTTTTACATTCTTATACTGTGTCAACCATACCGAGGAAATGCGGACAAAACCATTTGTCACTTCAGCGTTTTAAAGAAATGTAGATCAAGCGTGTTAATTTGGTTTTATTCGTTGGTGCGATACGTTCCAATCTGAACCGAGATTAGTTCATTTAAACTATGCAACTTGATACACCATATTCATCAATGGTATTTATAAATAATAAGCATAAAATAGTGAAAGTGTTCGCTCGTTGACAGCCACTATATTCAATTTATTTAAAAATAGTGCATGAGTACATTACAATATGTTCTAATACAACCCTTCCCGAGACCAATAAGCCCGCTCGAGTGTTTTATTAAATTACGAGTATGTCGATATATATCAACCTATAAAGGTACTTCATCTGAAAGCCTCCCGTATTTCAAGATGTGAACCTTTTTAATTTATTTATTTATTCATTCCGTCTATTTACTTAAAGACACTTTTTTTCATAATATAACCAATTATTATATAGAATGATGTGTACGTACTGCAAATTATTAATATTTAACCTCTTCCGGCCTCGGTATCATATACGATACTCAAGATCTATTTGATAAATATTCTTTGCTGATTATGTTTATCAACCCAGACCCGAAGTATCAGATTAAATAGGCATCTGTTTTACTCACTGATGTTTGACTCGAACAAAATAGTTTGAATTTTAGCAATTGTCAAGCAAACATCGTGATTTTTAGCTATCATCATGTCTCGTTTTGAGATTGAAGGTAGGTGGTTATTTTATTGATTATTCTTAAACTAAATGTGTTGACTTCAATTGAGTGGTATAAAATAATATCTTTGTTGCTGTTTTTCTAGTTTTCATAGGCGATACCTTGGGTTCTTATGCTAACTTTCATTTTGCTTTTCAGAATTGAGTGACAATGAAATTGAACAAGAGTTGTTACTGCCTATAGACCCCAATGATTCAGACTTGGAATGCGGCTATGGTTGGGGTAATGATGAAGAATATGACATGTAAATGAGATGAGCATTGAGCCCGGATCCTGAAGAAATTGATTCGGATGGTGATTGGAGCGTTGCTGACAATGTCCCTTTACAAACTTTGTGTTTTGGTGGTTGCGATCCAAGGAATTATCAGCAGCACGAGGTGGAATTTGTTCATAGTAAGCTGCCATTTGAAGGTAACATTCTCAGCCCAGAGGGGGAAGATGGAGAATTGAAACCCCCATCAGGGTTTGTGGCAAAATACATTGAATACTCTTTTTTTGATTATATATCTTTGCATACAAACCATGAATTGGGCTCATGTAACTCGTGTCCCTATAGTCGCCGACAACTTTACAAGATCCAGATTTTTCGCAATTCGGTCAAATTGAAATTAGTAAATGACAATATTGTATCGGAAAATACTAAAGAAAACGACTGTTTTTGGAAAATAAGGCCACTTATGATACAAGTCCAAAGAGGCTGCATGCAAAATACGAGAACTGATGAAATATCCATCGACGAATAGATGATCCCCTTTCAAGGTAGATGCTCAAAAAGACAGGTGATCCGTGGAAAATCTAAACCTGTAGGGCTTAAAAACTTTGTCATGACAACTTCTGAGGGTATACCACTGGATTTATTTCTCTACGAACTTAAAGACACATCAGTGGAGTTTGCCTTGTATCCTTTGCCAGAACAAATATATGTTGGAGGGCGCTATGTGCTAAAGTTGACTGACACTCTACCTACTGGCTGAGAGTACATAGACAGCTATTTTAAGTCTATACCACACTATTACAAAACCTTCATGATAGGAGTATTCTTGCAACTGAGACCATAAGGAACAATAGATTTCCAAAATCTGTAACGTTCTAAACAGATTCACAGCTGAAATGAACTGGCCGTGGTTGGTATGATTGTGCGGTAAGAGGAGACGATAAAATTGCCATAGTTAAATGGCTAAACAAAAGAGTTATTTATTTTGCTTCTACATCTCAAACCATCGAACCCCTCAACCAATGCAAAAGATTATCAAAATCAGACAAATTGCGCATTACTGTACCTCAACCAGCCTGCGTCCACTCATACAATAAGTTTATGGGAGGAGTTGATTCGCTGGACAGAGTTATATCAACATATGCCATGCGAAATCGTACCAACAAATGGACAATTATTGTTTATTGCCCGCAAAGAACGTAATTGTTTTTTGTTGTTTCACAAAAATTAAATTTATTTGAAAACTTTCTTTTAGTTGCTTCCTAATCTGAAACTGGTTTTATCACTTTAAAAGTGTATGAAAACATTCACTAATAATAATAATAAAATAATATTAAAAATGTTTAAAAACATATTTTTTTATATGCCTCAAACCCCAAGTATCGTATGATACCCCCACCCTCGCCTTATTGGTAGGTTTTTGAAAAAAAAAAAAGTTTTTCTATTTTTCTTTATAGAAAGTGGGAGAAAATAAAAAAAATATTTAAAAAATGCCTAATACAGTCTTGGGTCTGTGGAGGATAATAGAGTATGGTGAACCCCTCCCTAAGAGAACCTGTATTGAAGTGTTCACGTATTTATGATATAGTACTATTGTGAAATGGTAATGCAATTACGTTTAAGAATAAGATAAATATTGTTAAATGGACAAAAATGCAAATTAATTATTTATATTTAATGTAAATGTTGTTATGGTTGATTTGATGAAATTAAGTTGTGGAAAAAATCTGTTCTTTTTGATTTTATCAAGATCGAGATATTAAGTTTCATTAAATATGTCGGTGTTGGATTATATAGTTTAACTGCATAGTATTTAAAATGTCTTTGTCCGTGGGTGGTATATTTTAATGGTATATTAAGGGTATATAGTTTGTTGAGGATCTAGTTAAAATATTCGATTGGGATTGTAGGGGGATATGAAGATTAGATTTAAAGAGATGAAGGATTGTAAATTTAGCATAAAGTGGTTTAAGTAAGCGTTTGTTACTGTATCAAGTACGTTTTAGGATTACGTGCTTAGACTGAACGCTCATAATAATCGACTGGTCAATCGTTCGCAAAGTGAAATGCCACTATATGAGGGGCCGAAATTTGCGGAAGTATAATGTATTTGGTGTAAAGCTTGAGGATACGAGGAGTCTGGAATCCGAATCCTGTTCGTATCATCCAACAAAACTACCGTCTGAAGAGAAAAATAATCAAAAGATTCCATCTGCCCGAATCCCAAAATGTGTGGAGATACGATTTTCTCAAGAACGGGTGTATAAACTAAGAAAAAAGGGTGTTTGCTATTTACTCGCGAACGGCGAGCACTAGCAACGACATTACTAAGATAGTAATAGTATTTTAACGTCGTTTCCAGAACTATTTATGAAGCTATGAAATATCAATTTAACTATCAAAAACTGAGAAAGCAACGATATTATTCATTATTAAAATAATCTTAAATCTCGCACGAATCCGGGTAATATAATACAGAATGATATATATAATTAAATAATAAATTGGTATGAAAATATTACATGGTACAGATAAGGGGAACGGCTGCGCGGCCTGTTTCATATAAAACTTAATTTTGGATTTGAGGTCAAAATACTCGCCTAATGCTAGCGATCTTTTTTTTTCATCAAAAAGTATAGTAAATATCTAGTAAGGATGAGAAGTAATTTATTTATTTTTGTTTTACATTATGAAATATAGACCAATAAATGAATTGATTTTTCGCGATTTTAAAGGCACCTTTAACAATTATTTGACTAACGGTGATTTAAAAAAAAGTATTACCCCATCTACTTTGAAAATATAATGAAATATAAAATTTAAAAATATATATATATTAAAATAAGCATTATGGTAGACTTTAAATTAAATTAATAATAACCAATTTATGTTGGAACACAAACTTGCCGTACATAATTTAAAGTACCGACCCGAAAAAACCTCTTTTTAAATGTTTTGTTTTTTTTATTATTTTTTATTTATATAATCATATTTACATATCAAATATGATAATTTAAAAAAAAAATACAATAAGCCTGCAAATAATTTTCTAAGTTGCCTCTAAAATTACGATTTTTTTTCATGGCACATTCTTCATAATTTAAAACAAAAATAAATAAAATACTTATGCGTACTAGATATTTACTAAACCTTTAATGAAAACATATATCATTCAGTTTGGATGGGTATTTTGGCCTCAAATCCAAAAGTAAGTAATGTATGAAACAGGCAGGCGCACCCGTTCCTCTTAAGACAATATTGCAAAAAAATGGTTTTGAACAAAAATATCGAATTGAAGTTATCGAATACAATTTCAGTACCAAACTACTTCGTAAAAGAAATGAGTTCAGTATAAGAAAATCAAGCTGAAAACACTCCTAATTTTTATTCTTCTCGTTTGGAAACTCAATTTCAGTAAGTTTAATAAGAGAACCATATCGCAAGCGAAGCTCTCACAAAGACAATAATGTATAAGTTCCCTTCTCTAAGTGACGGGATCTGATTGCAATATTGAACTTTTTCCATGCTACCCCCTTTGTGTAAAACAATTTAAATATTTACCCGGGAAGGGTAGAAAAATAAAAGATCTGTATTCGTATTACACACTTTGGATATTCAGGACTTCTTTAACAAACTAGAAAACTTTAACATTGAAATTTTTATCGTAATGAGCATTTCCTTTAATACAATTCTATCCGTAAAAAAGTTAAAGTAATTGCATTGTTTCAATGACTCAAATGCTATACTTTTTTGTAAATGATCCAATAATATAAAAAGGTTTTTGTGTTGTAAGTTTAGCCTCGTTTTTGTAGTAAATACTCAAGACTAATATTAACAAATGGCATAGAAAAAATAATACCGAGTTAAAAGTGAAATAACCATTACATAAATAGAACGAGGTTTTCGACAAAGTTTTAACGGTTTTCGGTGGCATTAAATATTAATAAAATTACTCAGAACGTGTTTTATGCGTTATTACGTAACGAATAGGAGATTCTAGACGTTGAAGGAATAATACTTCTAGCTACTCGATTGCAAAACGATACGCTTCAACCAATAACAGCACGTCTCGCAATCACATGACCCATTATTAACCAATCCGGTAAGTTTCCGCCGGCCATCATTGTTTTTCAACCAACGAGACAAGCGCACGGACATAATTTCCGGCCGCATGGGTCGGCGTGGGCTCGCGAAGCGAGCAGCCGCCATTCATTCCGATTCGAGACACAGAACTATCAGCTGCGTGTGTGCCTCGAGCACGTAGCGATTGCAGCATTTCCTAATCTAGACACGGAGTTGTCAAGCACGTTCTGGTGCCTTGGGTATCGAACGCACGCCATTGGATTTCCTAATCCAGACGTGGAATTACCTCTGTTTTTCTATAATTGTTAAAGTCAGTGTGGGAATTTATAATCTACCTGTGAACCGTGGACGCTGGTCGCATGGACCCGGCCTGCAGTTGGCGTCGCCCGATTGCCAGCTACTCATGTAAGCCGCTACTAAAACTTCCCTTCTTATTATGTGCTGAATATTTGTGCCTTTTCCAATAACATGTCCGGTTGGAGAACCTTCAGAGAGAGATTGTCAAGAGCAGATTAGGTACCACCCTTTGTTGTGAAACCCGTATATAACTTACCAGTCCATGTTTTGTTATAAATAAATCCTTAGTTGAAAGCACACATTCTCTTCAATTAAGTAGTTAGATACCGATTCCGATTCTAAAGCTGCGGCCGACCCATTAACTTTGAGATGAGAAACGCTATGTTTTACCAGCTGAGCTATGCCGCATTGGAGTCAGGGTCCAGTCCTAAATCTGGTGAGTTTGCACTGCCTTCTTTTCACCAACCCTCTTCGACCTCTTTTCCTCATAATCCTCACACTGACGCCACAATCCTAACTCTGGTGACCAACGTGGATGTCGTCGAGTCCCTCTTTTCCCTCTGTTACCCACCATCCTAACACTGTACACAAAACTTGGAGCTTTTCCACCCCATCCTAACAGCGTGTAAAGAGGAAATAAAAAATAAAAAATAAAAACAGAACAAAACAAATAAACAAAACGCGACAAATAAAAAATGCACGGTAAACGTTCCGATTAAAATGTTATGTAAAAATAAAAGTTCAACAAAATAACAAGAACATCCAACTAATTATTAGGGCCATGTGGTAAACTATAAAATTGCCAAAAATACATTATAGCCTCGGTAATGAAAGCCATAAAAAAATGAACCCAAATGGTTTGGAAAAAGGCAAAAAAGTTTTTTTAAAGAAAAAACTATGGCATGCCTAGAAGCAATAAAACTTCCTATTACACGTTGAAACTCAATCTAGTTAGTCTTTCCTCGGGGCACAACCTACTGCGAAGAAGGCTTTGAAAACATATTTTCGGGAAACATTTTTCATAATTGCTTAAAATAATAACATTTTTGTATTTGTTGGGAGAGAAAGGCTTTGCGAAACTATCGGAAATTGAATTGACTCATCCATTCGTGTTATTTCTGTACCAAAACACACGTCATTAGCTGTAGGTACATATGGAGAAGACACGCCACCTACATTTTCAGCAGATATATTATCCTAGACTCTGATTTATGTCGAAAATCGTACCTTCACATTATCATAGTCGTAGATTGTATTTTATATTACGACTTATACGAGTAAGTAAGATGGAGTACGTACTCGCAAGTTACGGGTTACGAGTTACTTCGCACCACAAGTCAGTTTAGATTCAGAATTACACAGTTAATAATAATACAAGTACCACTAATTAAAGTGTGAGGTAACTCCTTTACTTCAACGACATTACTTAGGTTTTAGAGAAAAGTAGTTACTTTACAAAAAAATGGTTACATTTATTTCAAAGTATTAACACCTTTTTTAAATCTGTTACAAAATCCAAACCTAATATTAGGTAATAGAAATAATATTAATTGGGAAGTTTGTTGACACTTCCAAGTGGTAAAGGCTCTAATAATACTTTTTGACTAAATTCGTATATTAAATCCAATGAACTAATTTTCGAATGTAATCACTGATCCGAGTTTTGGTTTCCTAGAAAGCGAAAAGTTTCAAAGCGGTTGTTAACGCCCTAACAATACAAGTTTAAAATAATCGCGAAATCATTGATTCAGATACAAATTCAATTATTTCGTACCCACGAAACTTACAAATTCGCATGCGTTCCTTTCATTAGTTTCAGTCTTATTATCCCGAAAATCTTCCAGAAATAGATAAAAGCCTTTAGTACAAAGTGGATATTGTATGTCTAATACAGGGAAAAGGCTTTTCCGAACCAACCCTTAGAAGCGATAAAGCAAGGCGATTTGGTTACGTTTACTTGAGAGATTTTTAACCCTCTGTGGGTCACTGAGTTTGATCAAATCTGTAGAAGTTAATTTGTTAATCATTATAATGTGTGGTGTGCTCGCGGATGCCGCCTACTAAATCTGGAGTATGTAATCATCTGATCCCTTTGTAAATTTGGGAAAATATTAATTGAGGAATAGGATATGTTTCCAATTCTATAACAAGAAGGCACATACAGTAATTATTGAATGTGGCGTTCATTATATCTACTAAAATATTATAAAACTATATACCACCAGCCTTGAGGAGTTATGTTTGTAAAATAATTCTATACGAAAACGATATAATTTATCGAAATTATTGAATCGTTACAAGTAATAAATTTGTTGTACATATTCCTAGTTAAAAGTCTAATAGAATATAATTCCATGGTGTGGTCGCCCTTCTCCAAAATACATATTCATAATGAAGAAAGAATGCAAAGAAAAATTAAAATCGCGAAAAATCAATTCCTTTAATGGCCTATATTTCATAATTTAAAACAAAAATAAATAAATTACTTCTCATACGTACGTACTAGATAATAACTTACTAGATAAAATCATTAGGCTTAGGTGAGTATTTTGGCCTCAAATTAAGTTATGTATGAAACAGGCAGCGCAGTCGTTCCTCTTAAGACAGTTCTCAATAATAATAGATTTGTTATGTCGCGTCAGAAACTAGTGCATACGAAAATAAAACTAATAACAGTGTAATTTTTTATTAGTAAAGAATCTGTAGAGACAAACTACACTATTTTTGATATTAGAAAGAGTAAGAAAAGTTTTATAAAGATATTTTTAAAAAAATCTAAATATCCATTAAAAAATGTCTAGACTTAAATATTGAACCTGTAGAAACAAATCAAGCTATTACCAAACTGGCGAGGATGAGATACTGGACGAAGTGTTCTGCATTACACCGTTATTGAAAAAAAAATACCACCGTATTTTTAAACTCTTATGACCCCCACACCCATAACCTTACGTGCCTATTCTTGTACAAGATTCGGACCTGTTGCACCTAACTTGTCCTTTGAAAGATCAAGGGATCACCATATAAAACGGGTCCTGCAAGTATAAAAAAGAACCGCGCGGTCGTAAAACAAATTCTTTAGCCGAACGACCACAAGCTAGTTCTAGGGAGAGTTTATTTTACTAAGGTAGGTGTGTTTTATGTGTTTTGGGAGCGTTTCGAGGCGTTTACAGGTGGCGGAAGCACAATATTCAAACGAGAGAAGCGGATTGCAAAGGCTTTATTTTATTTTTTGAGAATTAGGAAAAGCCATTGCAACATACATGAACAACTGCACAACTCCAAAGTCTGCATACACACAACGTCAAAAATACGGTAACTGTTGCAACCATGTACATTGCAACCGTTTCTATAAAGGTCTGTCTTCACGCTACCCGTTTTTAACGTAAAGAAGAAACATAAAAAATATTTACCTGGGATGGGATATAGGTTATTTAAAATAAATTAATTTGAAGGAAGATACCAATCCGGTGATGGTACTTTTCAGAACTGCGTAAGTGAATGAACATGGACTAATAAATACACAGATCTGAACACGCATTGATAGCATGAGAGTACGGTTTTGGTGAGTCGCCGAATGTACTTAACATTTTCTTCAAAAGGTTATTCCGTTAAAGTTGTTGTAACACCGTTTTATTTTGTGATGATAAAAAAAAATGTTAGAAGATTTCGTAGTACCTAAACGCAAACTGTCGAATCGAATTTTTTCAGTTTTTGATAAAATGTGTCATTGTTTTTGTTTTAATTTTG
Organism: Halesus radiatus; assembly: GCA_022606495.2. NCBI lineage: Eukaryota > Metazoa > Arthropoda > Insecta > Trichoptera > Limnephilidae > Halesus > Halesus radiatus. The sequence goes on from JAHDVE020004309.1 coordinate 14,315, forward strand.
CCGGTGGGATGACAGATTAATTGAGGTATGTCGTGCAGCTGAAAAGAATGGGGAGAGGAATGTAGTGAAGACGGGAAAGAGGAAGGTAGTAAAATACCTAACTATTCAGATCCGGTCAACAAATACGACTAAAGCCATTTCAAGCGACGTTTCAAATCTATAAAAATTATTTTTTTTAAATACGTATTTGAAAATGACAGCAGGAAATGAGTCAATGGAAAGATCATTAGAAACAAATCAATATAAAAATACATTACAAGACACAATTCCCGGTGCCTGGCAAATTATTTCACATTTTTCTCAATTTCCACGAACTGCGTCACGAATTTTCTCATTTTCGTCAATAAGCTGGCATACTGGAGATACGATGAAACGGATATGAAAACATCATAAAACTTTTCCAGTTATCATCTTAATGAGATTCCGATATAATACCGACTCACACTCCTTACTAATCAATCAAGAAGTCGATCTTCGGAGGGACACATTTCTTTATCGCACCCCAAACATTGTTAAAACTTGAGCAAAGGGAGCAAGTCTCTCGCGGCTCCATCATTCAAATCGACGGTACCTGCTGACGAACAACGTCAGATGTGCAAACTGGTAACTATGCATTAGAGCTGTTATGGTACCTTCGATAAGGTGTGTCTATGCTTTCTAGCTTAACCTAAATTATAATACCCCGTAGGTCCCATAACACTCATATCAAAAACATAGGAAAGATTTATAAAAAAAATGTGAAGGAACAACTCAACAACTATATAAAAGAGAAGAAGATAATGAGTCCAAACCAATCCGGTTTTAGGGACAACCTCAGCACCCAGGATGCGATGGCTAAATTAAGATCAACAATAATGCAAAAGTCATGTAACAGAGAAAAGTAACAAATGTAACAGAGTGTCTTGGTATCTTTATAGACATCCGCAAAAGTGCTATCATGGTTCCAAAGATATCCAAAAGAGAGATTTCAATATGTAAAAATAAATAATAAATTAAGAGAACCCAAAACCACACCTTTCAGTATGCCACAAAGTACTGTCATAGGTCGAATCCTTTTTATTATCTATGTAAATAAAATATTCAACCTCCCCATAGTTGGAGACTTCATATCGTATGCAGACAACACTATAGTGATCACAAAATGAAAATTATGAAAGGAAACAATGAGAATAGCAAATAAAAATATAAACATACTCAAAACATTGTTCGACCAAAATTGTCATTAAATACCGACAAAACATACTTCGTCCCATTCTCTTTAAAAGAAAAAAAACGTCGAAAACAATATTTGTATCAAAGCCCATTCATCACAAGTGTGCAAATAAAAAAAAATGCGACGATGCCAAATGTTTACACATTACAGGCAAAAATAGAATAAAGTATATAGGTGTTCTAGTAGACAGTTAACTAAAATGGAAAGAACAAGTACAAAATACGGTAACCAAAGTAAGAAAACTTATTTACATATTCATTAGATTGAGAAACATCCTATCATCCAATATGATAAAAACTTTTTTTTTCCCTTGCGAAATCCATTTTTCAATATGGTATAATCAGTTGGGGAGAACTTTTAAAACTAACCTCTTACCTGTTGAAAACATACAGAGATTGATTTTGGAAGTCATTATACAAAAACCATTGATATTTTCAATTACACAGCTGTTAACTCTTTTTATAACAATTTCCACAAAAATAAGTAACCGACCAAGATCATGTGGCAACTTAGAAATCCGTAAATTTAAATTCTTCTCAACTCCATTACGACTATCAAAGTACAAATTTATTTTATTGTCCTCCAGTATAAAATCAAAACAGAGAAAAAATTACAACTCTTTCAAATCCCAAATCAAACCATTATTAGATAACTTCAACAGTAATTACAAGTTTTAATTTCTTTCAGTGAATTTTACATAACTCTTAACAGTAAATAGTGAATGTAAATTAGTAATAAAAACATTTTAAAATTTAAAAACCAATCCAACAGAAATATTATATCAGGCCTTTCGAAATATTACTAAAATCAAAATGTATTACGTTTATCTTGTGAGCGCCTTATTGTTGCATACTCATTATCATGTAAGTTTGCAGTTTTATTTTGTAGATATTGTATCTATTTTATATTTTAGATATATTTTATTTATACACTTAGCTACCATTACTGTCGCTACGTGGCGCTGCTCCCGAACTCAAACACGAGAAATCTTTCTCTCTTGAGTTGGGTAGTTTTTGTTAAATAAATTAATACTTTTTTGTAGTTACCTTGATATATCGTACTATTAAATATTTTGAATATGCATAATTTTTGTTTGTTGATAAAATAGGTTTTCTGATGGCATTCTGAGTACATGCATAGTATTTTAAAATTGATAGATTCGGTTATTTCGTTGTCTACTAGAGAAATATATTATTTCTTCAGTAATTGTAAAATGACTTTGTGACACCTTATTAAAAGTAAATAATAATAAAACGTTTCGTTTTAACCGCTGTTTTCACATTAAAGTCTAATTTGTAAGGTTAGGTTAGGTTAAGTTAGGTTAGATTAGGTTTTTTCGTTTTAACCGCTGTTTTCACATTAATATCTAATTTATTACTACCTCTAATCCTCTCGAATCACTTATTTTTACAGGTTTTTTTATGTCTATACTTGAATGTCATTTTTATTTTAGTATACTACGTATCTTGATGAACGAACCGTTTAATGTTGATATATACGTAAACAGTAGTTAAAACAAAATGTTTTATCATTGAATTATGTTGAATACATTATTTTTCAGGATATTGTTTCAATTCCGTAAACGAAGCAAGAGCCCTACAGGAACTCTTTCTTAAGGGTGCCTAGTATTTTATACCGATAGTGAAAATGTCGATTGACGTTGGGTGAAAGCCTTGAAAACTGAAGGTATTCGAGGGAGGCATGTGTCCGAAGTGGAACGACAGAAGCCTAATATATAATAAAAATGAAGACATACAATGTGGTTTATCCCCAGTATTAGATAAATAATGAATTCCCTTTTAAAATACCTATCAAATAAGTAAAAGTATCGAAATGTTAATATTGAATACGTTTAAATAAGAAAAGCACCAAACACCAAGACGATCGTAACATAACGTGAAAAATGGAATATTATACGTTTGGGCTGATTCGGGGCTATTGAGTCTGAGTTGTGATTTATCGGCGCGCCCCGCCGCATGAATATGGGATAAATTAGGGGAAATATCGCCGGAAAAATCGACAAAAAAACGAACTAACTTCACTGCCTGTACGTACCAATTTGCATAATGAGATTTTTCAAATCCGACGTTGTCATTTTGTCACATCTCCGCCGGCAATATGTTACTCGATACATTTAAAATCGGCAACGCCGCTGCCGACCATCAATTCTCATTTACTTTTTCGTTTTTTTTTTTTTGTTTGTTATAATATTCAAATTTGATATCGCTTTTTAATACGCCGGCAAATCCTTTAATGACATTCCAGCGTTATTCTCGATCCGGGGAAAAGGCGATGATTTGTCGATTAAATAAATTGTTGAAAAGTTTAGCAAGCGGGGACCGCAATGATTCATTTGAGGCAAAATTCAAAAACTTTTCAAAGGCATCCATTTTAAAATTAGGAAAAAACCATTTACGCTGTAGATAAGATACCATATTAAATACATAAATTAATAATTATGTGACGTTTTGTAGTAACGGATACCAGCAAATTAAAGCAATGTTTGAGATATTTTGTTAATTTTATTTATTTATTAACGGTCCTGGAATGCACATGAATCATTAAAACACAAAGGGAGATGAAATAAGAAGTCTACAACACCCGAAGTCGAAAATACGACACAACCGTGTGGAAAATATACTTGTCGCTCTAGTCGAGAGTCGATTTAATGGGGTATTGAGGTGATGACACATTTTTTGGTAATATAATTATTAGAAGTTACATTTTAAACAGGTAGTTTACGAAATATTTTTATTTAAATGCATTCTTGACGGGTATGCCTTATCAGACGAGAAGAGTTATGGTGCCAAGATGTTTATTGGCAGGTACGTAATATATCACTTCCTTCTATTTATAAAATGTTTTCTAAGTTTTTTTTTTTCAAGAATAGTTTAATTTGATTTACTTGTTCGATTGCTCATTGATACATGGCATTTCAATAGGGAGATTGAACAATAATTCATTGCTTGTTTTGCATTTAAAATGTTTAAAAATTAGGTGTTGTAAATTGGTTTCCATTTCTCAATTCGATGGGAGCACCCCTCCCCAATAAAGACTCCACTGAAATGCTCGGGGTAAGTATTTCAGACCAGCTCAAGTATCAGGCTCTATAATAGAAGCCAGAGTAAATCTGGCTTCCAAGTAACTGGGTGTCTTGTTTGTATAGGGCTAGCAGATTCTTCCATAGTGACCAACTTCTAATCCAATACAAATCGCAAGTAAATCCAACTGGAGCTCCAAAATACTTGATAAACATGATTGATTCCGTGCATAGGAGGGCGGTTCGTCTGACTGACAATATATTGTTAACAGACTGACTGCTTTCTCTAACGCACTGACGCAATGTAGGTATGCCGAGTCTGTTCTACAGATATTTCAATGGAGCCTCTTTGAAGGAGCTAGCAGCGTTTAACCCCTCCACGCTGGTGCACAACACGCGCGGAACATCCATTCAAAGTTGATTTTGGCTTCATGAGAACGGGTCGTATTTGTATAAATCAGCTTGTTTGTGGAACGAACTACCGGCATAAGTACACATACAAACCCACATTGAAACAAACAACACTCAACATCAAAAACGCCGATTACGATTCTATTAATTACCAGCTCACTAATACTGATTGGACTTTCTTGACTGATGATAGTGATATAGAACAAACATTAGAAAAACTTTATCAAACATTTTCCAACAATATAAAATCTTACGTACAATCGTATACTCGTACACCAAAACAGAGATCATATCCAATTTGGTTCTCCACGGGCCTTATATTACTACTCAAACAAAAAAAACGGTCACATACAATTTTTAAACTTACTCGCGTAATCTTACTTTTCAATAACGAGAAAACAATGTAAAACACTTTCTAAACTTTGCTATAAAACACACATCACCTCCATTGAAAAATAAATGCACTAGAGAAAAAAAATCTGCGGAATTTTGTCAAAAAAATAAACAATGAAGGCTCAATACTACATTGTTAATTTTTTTGCGGATCATTGCCAAAGCGTTTACGAAGACGAAATATAGGAAAATAAAATACGATCACATACATATCATAACACGTTACATTTATAGAACCACCACAAAACACGGAAACCCTGCCTAAATAAAATTCATTCCCCTGACACCAACAAATCCGCAGGCCCAGATAACATTCCGCCAATATTTTCCGCCAACAATGTGAATCTGCAATATCTAGTCAACTCACCATATTATTTAACCATTTACTTTCTTCTGGACATTTTCCAACTCGTTGGAAATCTAATTATATTACCCCAATTTTCAAAACAGGTGATGACACAGACATATAAAAACTATCGTCCTATATTTACACAATCAGCACTCGAAATTTTTTTGAATTCCTTGTTCTCGACTGAATTTATCCATCAATACTCAAAGTAATTGAAAAAAAAACACGGGTTCATCAGTGGAAGATCAACTGCTGCTAACCTATTACTTTACCGAAACTATATTACGGAATCATTTACGAAAAAAAAAAGTTGACAGTATCTATACAGACTTTTCAAAAGCTTTCGATAAAGTATACCATAAATTATTACTTAGTAAATTATATGCATTAGGACTGAGAGGCAATATGTTGGATTGGTTCTCAAGTTACTTATCTAACAGAATCTTGTTCGTTAAAATTAAGTCTTTCAAATCTAACGTATTTAATGCAACTAGTGGTCTGCCGCAAGGAAGTCATCTCAGTCCCATTCTATTCCTAATATTCCTTATATTTCTAATATTCCTAATATATTCCTAATATTCCTAATATTTATTAATGACATCATAACTTGTTTCGACGATGCGATGTAGAAGTTTTGCTTTTTGCCGATGATATTAAACTATACAAAGAAATATCCAATATTAGCGACTGCATAATCTTACAGGTAAACATCGACAAATTACATAATTGGTGTATAGCTAACAACTTATTTCTCAACGTTGATAAATGCATGACACTAACATTTAGTCGAATCAAGACCCCGTTATCATTTAACTAGGCTACAGATAAGAAAATCTTTAAAAAAAGTCAACGAAATTAGGAATCTCGGAGTTTTGTTTGATACGCAATTAAATTTTGTAAATCACATACAAAAAATAACTAATAAAGTTATGAAGACACTATAATTAATAATTATAACTATCAAAGACTTTGATTCGCTGGAAGTTATAAAAATCGTATATTTGTCGTTAGTGCGCAACATATTATAATGCAATTCAATAGTGTGGTCCCATACTATCTGATTAATATAAAAAAATATTGAACGCGTGCAGCGCAAATTTTTACGTTTTATTAACTTCAAAATACACTTACCAATATAACACATAAACTATACATTCTTATTTAATACACTCAAAATAAATATCCACAGAAAACAGAAGAAAAATAACAGACTTCACCTTTTTTATTTAAAATTATTTATGTTGTGAACTCCTGCAATTAATCAACTTCAAAGGACCTCATCGATAAACTCGGCAAAATATATTATTCTGTAACAATAATTCAGGGACTAACTACCAAATACATACTCGTACACCCATTTCTCACCTACACACACATGGAAACAATTTCACCTCTGCTATGGATATATTGAAAATAAGTTTAGCCATGTTTAAAAGACACCTGAATGATATTTTTTTTATTTTGCAACGATTATAAGAACATCGCATAAGAGCTATTGTTTAATTTTTTTTATAATATCTTTTTACTTACGTACAATTAAAAAACTTATTACCCTTTTTTCTTTCTACGTATCGTGTACTATATTATTTATTGTGCAAATTCGTACATTTTTACGTCATTCAAAATATAAAAACGAGTAGATTTCCTTTTTTTCACACTGTCTTGCACTCATATGATATTATAATGTGCACTTGCATATTATGTATCACGTAGATCAGGCTAGTACTATTTTTTTTTAAATGTATTATCTACAAATTAAAAACCTTTCCGGTTTCAGCTTGTTAAAGCCATCTTCAGACTCCAGAAATAAAATAAAAGTGGAAATAAGTTTCATATGTGTGTTATTATATCATTATAATGGAATTCCACCATGTATTATCAGTTTCAAAAATAGAAATATGTATCATGTTGTTTTTTTGTTAACTTAAAGCCTTTTTTTCTTTCTGTACACAAAATCATTTAAATATTAAAATATGTAAAAGCCCATCGGGGCGTTAATAAATAAATAAATCTGTCTTTTCTCCTACATGTAATCCCTTCCTAGAGCCCCCCTCCTTAATCCGCCTCACAACATTACCCAACCAGGTAGCGATATAGTTCTCCCGTATGCGCTCCGTACATACAGGGGCACTCTTGTGAGGTCACATAAAAATATACATTATAAATAGATTGTCATAGGTTTGTAATATTGCTAATATTCTTTAAGATATTTCTCTCTACAATTTTTTTATAATAAAAACTTACTTAAATATATCTTCAACGCTTGGTACTGGAAATAATTAGATTTTGTTGAGAAGGTGGAATTTTTGAAAGTATTACTTTTATGATGAATCTTTGTAAAGAATTTACAGAATTTAGATTATTTTTATAAGATCCTCCCCAATGAATGAATTTAAATAAAGCAAGGAATATGTCCCATGACAGACATGTATATTTTTTCGTAAATTTTGAATGGGTTTTGAAACACCGTAAAAGATATCGGTAACTCTTTAATAACCAAAATCAAAATTGGTTACAAAAATACCTTGAAAAGGCTAGGCAGGTAATTTATGAAATGGTAGCCGTCTATCGTGAAGCCTTCACTAACACGGACACGGTTTATTTGATCAAAAACACATCATTATAAACTGAAATATTAAGCTCCAGGATCGTAAAATCAAAGTACCACAAATCAAAAAATATCAGTCGCCGCTGTAAATACTGAAAGCTGTGTTTTAATTGGACGTTAAGTGACTCTTGAAAATATGGGTTACTATTATCAAGCCCCGACGAGTCATTAAAAAATCAAACAGTCATAGTTCACCGCCTAACGGCACGAAAAAGCCACAGGCCCAGTCTTCCAACACACCTGTTGAACCAGGGGAGACTGCAAAACTTTATTCGAAGGTAATTTACAATACTGTTCGGGTAAAGCCTTCTAGCCTTCCCGCCTCCGAGCTTTACCAAATTTAACTCGGCCATAACTTCAAGGCATAAAAGCCTCGCTCCAGTTCGAGGGTGATAACTTCAAAGTGCAACAAATCTCTGCAGAATGCTCGCGACAAGCAATAACCACCCTTGCCCAAAGGCAGAGGTGAATTTATATAGAACGTATGTTAATGTGCCACATATTTTTTGGAGGTGCTTATTTACTGTAAACTCGTTGTCACCAAATGAATGCGTTATACCGCACAAGCTTTATATTGCCAGTAGTCAGTCAAGCTCAGACTCGTTCTTAATGTGGTTCGCATGTGGAACCTGCTACCGGCATCTGTTTTTCCGGGTAATGTTACACGTATGAAAATACGTACTCTTTAAAAGTGACATTAAAAGTACGAAAAAAATAGCCCGAAAAACTAATCTAACCCAGACTAAAATGTTTTTTTTAATTATTACTATTTTATATTATTTTCTTTAAATTTATATTTTTTTGTTCTTTTAAAGACTTTAATATCACTTTTAAAAATTGTATCGATTCATACCTACATGTATTGAATTATCATGGAACCGTTTTTCCTCCTACATATAACCGAGCCTCTTCGAAGACCGTCATTAATAAATCCCTTTCTAGAGCCTGTAACCTTGACCAGCCTCACAACGCTGCCCAGCCGGGTGGTAATATAGTTCCCCCGTCGTTACACGTACGAGTACAAACAGGGGAGCTCTTCTGAGGAGTGACATAAAAAAATATAAAAAGGCATTCCAATATTGGGAATAGTGTAAGCCTGAAGAAAATGGGGAAAGAGGTGTGTTTAAAGTAAGTTAAGAAGTACCCGGATGTTAAGATCTGGTAACTAAGCATAGATATATTCAAATGAAGCAATATTTGATTGTCTCTCATCGGGACGAATCTGATGATGTATTTTGGTATGAAACGACGTGCGGGTATAGATATAATATTTGATTGTCTCTCATCGGGACGAATCTGATGATGTATTTTGGTATGAAACGACGTGCGGGTATAGATATAATATTTGATTGTCTCTCATCGGGACGAATCTGATGATGTATTTTGGTATGAAACGACGTGCAGGTATAGATATAATATTTGATTGTCTCTCATCGGGACGAATCTGATGATGTATTTTGGTATGAAACGACGTGCAGGTATAGATATAATATTTGATTGTCTCTCATCGGGACGAATCTGATGATGTATTTTGGTATGAAACGACGTGCAGGTATAGATATAATATTTGATTGTCTCTCATCGGGACGAATCTGATGATGTATTTTGGTATGAAACGACGTGCAGGTATAGATATAATATTTGATTGTCTCTCATCGGGACGAATCTGATGATGTATTTTGGTATGAAACGACGTGCAGGTATAGATATAATATTTGATTTCCTAACAAAATTATGTGTGTGAAATAACCAAAATAAATTAAATAAATTTTATACATACGATATATATGTAGAGACTGATCGGGTTGTTAATTTTTGTGATAACATACCTGCAACAAAGAAATCGGTATTTAGAAAAGATGCAGTCAAACGGGGAACATAATTACATGTAGATCGGCAAAATAAAGACGGGACCCTTAGATAAACTATAAGCTTAGTAAACTAAAAAATGACTAAACCTCTAGATAAACTATACGTAACATAGTAGTACGGCAATGACGAGGTAAACGGACAGAAGGAGAAATGAAAAACTAATTAGATTGCCAATAAGGAAAAAAACAAGCACACATAAATCTATACCAGGCCGCCCAACGTTATATTGTAATGTTGGTAATGGAATATCCTTAATTTCTAAAATATGTTTGACAAATATCAATGTCTGTATAATATTATAACTTGTTTGTACACTTATTAGAACACAATGATGGGATCCAACTAAAGATTAATAAATTAGATCAATGACTAATTAGCAGTTGAGGTGATTGTTCACAAAAACGGCGCTATATAAATCGTCCAAGCATTATTATTATTATTATTATTAAAAATTACTCTAAAGATTCATATAACTGGTAGATAGTGGCGTGCATTGATCTAAAACCGAAGATAGGCTGTGTGTAGTTTTTCAAGTTCGGGTATTAATTGCGCATTAATTATTTGAAATAGGCCAATGGCAGGTAATCTACAAAGCTCGAATCTTTGTTTATTCCTATGCAGTAACGAAAGTTTATTGATAATGTAGCTAAAATCCCTTAATGTTGTATTGTGCCTTTGTGCCCCCCGAGAAAGTCCGTATATAGGTTGCCAAGTGATAAACAAGTGTATTGTGGCTATAAAAAGAGATAAATATAAACCGACAATAAACATTTTGTTCCGTCATACTATGTCATGCCCGTGGAATCAGTTCTTCAAAATCACACTGTACTGTCAAATTTGAGTAAAACGATATTTTACTAGCGATATAAATATGATGACCACAAGCACAGAAATGTCATAACCTCAAATTATTTAGCTATCTAATTTCTGTCTATTTTACAGTTAAATCGAGGCTCAAGAGGGACGCCGTACCCAGCCAGTTTTAATGTAATGTTTCCAGTCCAATATCAATACGTTAATGGTCATTAAAATTTTTATTTGAGACAGTTGAAAAGAAACATTTGGTAACCGTCGTTGTTGAAGAAATACTCTTCACCATCTTCCAACCAGGTTTTGGTTACGGAAAGTACATGTACCTGCAGTGGGTGTGATGTTCTTTGACGTTTCCTCGAACTCGTAAATTTTTCAATAATTTTTGTTGTTAAAAAAAAATCTGGAAATGGCATCGGTTAAGTGCTCACCTTTTGAAATCACGAACGCCAATGCTCTTTTGGTAATGAAAAACGTATGGAAAAAAAATTTAACAAATCTTAATTCTAGAAATATAGCTCGGCAACGTGAAGGATCGTCACGACCGCCCTACTCGATTTTATGGAGAAAAAAAATTATAAATACATATTATAAAAATATTAATTAATCATATGTCGAGCAGTCTCTTTTGAACCACCCCGTAAAAACAAAGACGAATTTTGAAGGAAACTGCATCGTATTCGGAGAACCTGCGAAACACTGCAAGATCTATGGTTTGAATATGTAATTAATATAAATTCGAATTTTTCTTATGTGAATACTTTGTGCTTTTAATTCCTATCGCCGGAGGTCTCCTGTAAAAGTTGTTGCATATTTATATTATGTTATATTTTATGAGAAAATGGCAATTTTTTTTTGATTTTACATATGTCAAACGTTCGATCGGATCTTGCGGCATTATTTTCAGGGAAAGTGACAATTATAACGAATTATTAACCTTTCATAGTCTTCCTTCTACAATATTTTTCAAACATATTATCAGCAGAATCGGCGTGCAGATACGTTACTGCGCGGTCTGCGATTCGAAGCGACTCGTCAACGAAAAAATTCAAACAAATTATTTTGGATGAATGTCGAGAACCGGAACTGCAGTTAACCAAAAGCCTGAGAAAGGGCCAGGAAATCTTCCTTATTTTTTTTCTTAGGCTTAAAGACTTTTTGATTAACTGCAGAATTCTTGAAAGACATAGTAAAAAGATTCTAAATAGATTGTTAAGAGATTATTTGAAAACACAAATTGATAAAATATCTTCAAGTGACACAAGATTTTGAACCAAAACTTTTAAAAACAATAACATTATGCTATTATGCATTTTAATTTTATTTTTAAATAGCATAAATAAGCCTCTTAACGAAGAATTACGTTTTGTAAAAAGGTACCTACCTCACCAGATAGTTATGACCTTTTTTTATCACTAGTTCTAAAAGTGACATTTTCCGCCGTGGTTAATCTATGCCGACCAAAGAGGTGGGTCATTCCACTTATTTTACGAGCTCGGTTCCGATTCCGAGTTTAGCCACACGAGTTCGAATCCTCGGACTCGGTCTTCGTTCCTCGATTCGCACGGGTCCGTCGTTCCGGAAGCAAAAGTCGTTCATATTACACTGTTGAATAGGGACGCTTTCGTTTCCGATTCCAATCCAAAACCTTTCCCGTTCCTTGAGAGTGAGTTCGGAACGAGTGAATCCGGATTTGCGAACTTGAGTGAGTCCACCACCTTCGGAATCGGATTCATTGGACTCATTGGTAACGACTCTCCTCTCTGTCACGCCTGCCGTGAATTGTCGAAAATGTCAACATCTATATAATGTTCAATAATGTTTACAAACTAATTATGATTAAAGTAAATAATAACGTAATTGGTAACTTGCTTAATATTGAGTCTCTCTCTTGATAAAGCTATGCAAATATTGAAATTTTTAATGAACGTCATTCGCTTAAGCTGACAGCTGGCACCCGAGAGAACTAGAACCGTTGTTAAGCAAGACGTTTTTAAGCCTAAGGAAAGGGATAAGGAATCTTCCTAAAAAGAACGGGAATAGCGCCCCCGGTCACGTTAGCTCGGTTGGTAGAGCGATTCCCAGATGCGGCTAATACTTTATATTTTCTGTGTTTTTTTTCGGTAATTTTTTTTTTTAATTAAATATATAATATTATGTGGAAATCAATGTGTGAGACATAAAAGAAAGAATAATGCACACTGTTTACAATATAAGAATAATTAATAATATTTTGAACCCAGATTTGAGATTCTCAGAGGACATATGCGATATATTTCGGATGCTTCTCGCGTTAAGATACATTATTCGTAGGTCATTTCATGTTGGCTTATATTCTGGGATTTTTCGGTATTTGTCTTCTTTAAGTCCCTTATGTCACATAATAAATAAGTAGATAATAGAATAAAATAGGAAACAAACAAACAGATGATTTTAACAATATAAAAGGTAAATTATGTTTAAACGAAATAAAAATAAATGTAAGATGACAATATTCAATGGAAGGTTATTATTTTTTTTTCAATGCAAGTCGTGCGAGATGATCTTACAGTTTGGTTGTACGTTTACATTTAAGGATGAAATATAGACAATATCAACAAAATATTAGATCACAAAATCTAAAGTAGACCGGTGAATTGCCCGTACATAATAATACAACCGGTTGTACGGATTTGTTATAAATTGGGAAATGTATCGCAAGTCTCGCCATTTTTCACAATATCTAATTATCTAGTACATAGGTCACGCACTATACATTATTAAGTAATTGCGCGAGGTTGGTCCGACCCGGTGCTATACAATACTTATAATTAATTACCTACGTACAGACTTTGTATTAAATATTTAACGTTAAATTATGCTGCGCTACATAATCTAAAAACTAAATGTAATAAAATGATCACTTTGTCAAGAACATTATCCGTACATATTCGAAAAGTACGTCCGTTATATAAACATACCTAACACGCAGGCCAATACTGAAGCTAATGGAACTTGGAACTTTCAAGCAAATGAAATAATATACTAAAATAGGAAACTAATACACTACACTGGAGTGAAGTATCAATTTCCTCTGAAATACGAACTTAAACACTACATTATATTATAGGCATTCGGCTCTGAACTTTATATATAAATAATTATAATTACAAACATTCCAAGAAAACCAAGCTTTATGTGATGATATATTTGCAGACAGATTTCTCAAGAAAACTCGTATAATATTATATAACACATAGCGAAGATGAATAAATTAATATTAAAAGTTTCGGTTCAGACAATTTTGAAGGACGGGCTAACGTATTAAGAAGAACAGATATTTCATAAAAATAAACTAGTTAAGTTTAAACAGTGTTAATGAAATATCTAGAATGAGTTTCTTAACTCTTGGAACTATAATGTATATGTAATGTGTACTTTTAAAATTAAAAATTAAAAGCTATCTGGAGTTTCCAGGTTAAAGCAAGTGTGTTTAGTTCGCAACGTCGCGTTATTAATATCATGACCTATGAGGCTTTAAAACGTCAATTTAAGGGTACACAAATAAGACCAGACGCCATATTTTTAAGTGTTAAATAGGAGTAAAGATTTAAAAAAAAATAGTATTGAAACTCGGGCGAAACAAACAGTAACTACCAGATACCTAAAATGTTCAACTCACAAAATATACCTGCCACCATAAATCATTAGCGCATTATTAGTTGAAGAAAAATTATTTATACAAACAAGGTGTTCGTATCATGGACGATACGTGATAGAAATACTAAATTATGTACAGGTAATTGATACGTATTAAACCTGTCAAAAAATTCCACCAACGGCCAAAACTAGAAAATTTGAAGAATAAGGTACATATTTTTAAGTAAATTTCTGTTAAAACTCGGGAAAGCCAGTAAGTAACTTCTATCATTAACATAAAATTAAACAACTTGACACGGCTTCCGACTGACTCAGATACGAATTAATTCCAACTGAAATACGATAACGTGCGTGAAAGCGACAGACTTTTTCTACGTACTAATGAAAGAGAAAAGAGAGATCGACGTTCTCCACATACAGCATGTACATTTCTTATTAATTATAATAATATGTATGTATGTGGGTGTGGCCCCTTGTACCATTCAACGATTCGTATTCTCCACACAACAACCCGGCAATAATACAAAATGTTCGTCGCCATGACATATATGATTATTTGACGGCCGTACTATATTTTGTGTTATTATTTGAACATTGTACATTTATACGATGTATTTGAATATTGTATTGGTACATATCTGTGTTATTTGTCGAAGTAAGCGATGTGTCAACGCTTACTAATACATCATCATTAATATTCAATTCATGTAGGATTGACAAGCAAGAGTGGAAAACAATCATTTTCGTTCTACCTTCTTTGGTGAGTTAACAAAGTTCTGTTTTTTTTTTTTTTTATCTTAGGCGTGGCATTCTCGACATTAAGTTTGTTAAAAAAATTACAATAAATACAAATGGTAATACTAAAATTTAATCAATCGGCTAAAACGTTTGTTACGATAGACAGTAGCGGTTTTCTCTAAAGTGCACTTTTCTTATAATCTACGATCCCATATTCATTAGGTACAGACGCTTTAATTTATTTTTTTTACATGAATACCGCACATGAGTCCCAACTGCTCCCAACCGTCTGGAGCCAGTGAGACTATGGCATTCCCAATTGGGGAATGTTGTGAGGCTGAAGGTATTGGGAGGGGAAGGAGAAGGGGAAGAGGAAGGTTGGGAATACCTGGCTATTCAGATCTGGTCACCAAACACAGCTAAAAGCCATTTCAAGCAACGTTTCAATTCTAAATGGTGGTCTTTCACCAGGGCGATACTGAGAGTATCTTCCACTCCTAATGAATGGAGAAATTGTATCTTGTTGCTAGGTCGCTAATCTCTGGTTCAGTGATATAGTGAAATTCATTTAGATCTAGGGAAAAATATATATAATTATGGAAAAGAGTGAAAAGATCAATATAGGATTTATGGATGAGGGAATCTTTTTCTCGTTTTTTAATCTCCAATTGAACTCCCAACAAGATACTATGCGACGAACCGCCACTGATGGTAGATAATAGTTTTGCCTGAAGCAGCTAAAACTCAAACGGCGGGCTCTGCTGCCAAATTTGCATATATTATTTTGTCTAAAACTTCTAGAGCAATGAAATAATTTTCTGCTTGTCATTTCATTTTCAGTCAAAGAACATGTGATATCAATCAGTATTTGGAAAATAATTCAAGGATAAGATATCAAAGCACTCCATTAACAAGAGCTTGTTTTGATTCTTTCTTTCGTACTATAATATAAACCCACAGAATTGATAAATATAATCCGAGGACAGGGTTAAAACAACATTCCCAGAACATTCTAACTGCCCCTCGTTCAGACAAAACAAAACTTTACATCGAAGAAGAGGCGAAAGGTTGTGGAATGGAACGGGTACATTTTGAAGCAGAATTAGCACATATCGAGAAGTCTTACAAAATATTTGATTGATACTCGTACAAACCAGCGTGCGAAATTGTGTCTTGTTCGCTACCGCTATATCTTTGAAAATAATGCATATATAATGATTATTTTACATAGTACTGACCACACCCCAGCTGTAAAAGTATACCTGAAAAATTAAAGCGTACTTTGTTAATATGACTTCAAAAACAGAGGGTTAATGTCAGTATTGAGTCATTTTGTGGCGTTTTGTGTGTAAAAAATGTAGGCATTTCATTAAATTACAACATGATTATTATTTTTACTTTGCCCAAAATATTATAAAAATAAAATCATTGTCCACATCTCTAGTACCATAAATGCAAGGATTTATTATACGCTCTACGGGTTCAATGTGGTGTCATTTTGATAAAATATTCTCCCACACGAAAAAAAAGAAGATAAGAAAGTGAGGAAAATTTGCACCACGTTTTTTTTATGGATGTACACACACACATACATTTTAATTAATTTATTAATTTTATTAAAAGAAAGACAAATATTCCCTGGTTACGAATAACCTGACAATATTTTAAAATCTCCTACTATCATCACAGTAAGCGGAAGATGTTGCTTGTATTGTAATAGAGGACATAGCCGGAATTGAACTCACAACGCCTGGGTGAGTCAGTGAAAAGTCAGTGGGTGAGTGAACTCAGTCACTGACCAGTCAAATATATATATACATGTTTTTTTAAATTTTTTTATTATTATTATTATAAACCAAAAAATACATAAGTACATACAGTGTGGGAAAACACAGATATAAATAATTATCTATATATATATATATTAAGATTTCGTATAATCCACCTCACTAGGCTGAGCCTGTTCCGAGGTGGTAGAAATTAAAAGAATTTTAATATCCTAAATTATAAAGAAAAATAATAAATAATATAGATGGAAAATTTATAAAAAGATTGGTATACTCGTACAATATTATTTTGTAATCTATTAATCTATTTTTCATATAAATATCCTAGCTGAATAACCAACCACCCCTGTAAATTGCCATCTCAACACAGGCGTTTCACACCTAGTGAGATGGGCAATACGTAAGCCGATAACAAATGTTTGTATATATATATATATAAATAAAAATAAAATAAAAATGCCTTTACTTCCATTGAAATCGGACGGTCATAAAAGTTACAATTACCCTTGCCACCCTAAATGTGATCACTGAACAAATAAGCCCTAGAAGTGATATTTGAAAATGTTTCAGTTTCACCGGAAGTAAGATAAAAGTGAACTAACTTTAGGCATACAGACACGCCCACCACACACTTTTCGATCCATTTATCTATCGATAATAATAAATAAATCAAATAAGTCCAGATTAATTTGGTACGTCAGAAACATAATACAAAAAAGGCTTACTTTAACATAATATGCAAGAAGTTAGCCTAGCTTTCACAGACCTTTCGTACTAATCTCTTGCTGAGCTTTTAAGCAGACGTAAAAAGAAGTAGAACAAGCATTTGTTCCATTGTTAGATTCTGTATCCGACATCATGTCACTACTGCAAAGCGAACAGTCCCATGGATATGGAGAATCTTTGTATTTTTGAAACAGCTAATTCATTGTGGAATTCCAATGTAATATGGTGAATAAAAAGGGTTATCAGTTTGTTTGCATATTTCCTATGTAGATCGGATCGGTTTTACTTAGCTACGGTTAATTTTAAACTTATGATAGGATTTTTTATATCTTCTGGGTTAGGCAAATTAAATACTTTCAGTCTACATAATAGATTCTTTATTGATAGGGGAATATAATTGACTTTACAAGTAGCTCAAATAGATTTTCTTGGGGGTTCGTTATTCTTTGAGAGACAGATTACACAATAATTAAGGAAATTAACCGGTGATCTTTAAGAATATTTGGGATTTCTAAGGTTGAGAATTATGTACCTATTTTTTTTTATTTAAACTTATTTTATGTTACATAAGACAAAAAAGGAAAAATCTGTTTGATTGTCTCAGTCAAAATTCAAAAGCTTCGAATGGTGAGACCTAACTTCATAAAATTTGCACAGCTTTTTCTGTATGGGAATTTTTAGGTAAACGCAACTATTTTTAGCTCACAATATTATTTGCGTCAGGGGCTATGTAGGTTTAAAAACCCATTAAAAATAAGACATGTCACCAAATTTATTTAATTTTATTCGATAGTTTAACAAGAAAAATGATTTTAAAAGTCGAGCGAAGCCGGGTACTCGTTAGTAATAAATAATAATAAAAGCGGGTACGTACTACTATAATAAGCTTTTATGAGTTCATACATTATCTCCCAATAATTGACAGCTTTTGAATTGAACCCGTGTTCAGCATTGCGTTTGACACAGCTGTCACCAAACACGTGAATTTGACAGGTCTTTCGAACACGGAAAGAGACATCCTCGTCATTAACAGATGGGTGTCGGAAATTCATTCAGTATCACGCAGATAATAACGCGTGCTTTTCGATAACGTCGAGTTATTAAACTTCGCCGGTAGTTGAGAATGGGTGTCGCTCCTCCGATAAGTTTTAAGAGAGATTATAAATAAATGTTCGCGGAAAATAAAAACGGGATGATACCAACTCGTAAAAGGTTCGCAAAGAAAATGTTTGTTTTGGAAGAAAGTTTTTCTTAATGTTCAAGCAGTCAACTGTTATTGAGCGTGATGAAATTTGAAAACACGTATTAAGAAAAAACTGTACTTTTAATTTTAAAAAATGTGAAAAATTATGATTTTATTCAGAACATTTTACATGATTTTCAACACAATGACATAAATTATTATTACTTTTTTTATTTATTTTTTTCGAATTATGTTAATATCACATAAGAATCCCAACTGATCTCGGCCGTCTAGAGCCAGTAAGACTATGGGCATTCCTAAATTTTGTTAGACTGAAGGTAGTGGGGGGAAGGAGACAGGAAAGAGAAATGTGGGGAAGTACGTGGATATTCAGATCTGGTCACCAGACACGGCTAAAGCCATTTCAAGCAACGTTTCTATTCTGAGTGGCCGTCTTTCACCGGGGCGATATTGAGAGTATCTTTCACTATGATACATAAATAAAATATAATATTATGGGCGGGCTAATTAATGTCCATCAACCAACCAGGGGTTACCGATGGTTAACTGTATTATATGTTTTCCATACCATGGGAACATATTAATAATTAATATTTCATTCAGACAAGCTGTAGAGTGTGTTGTCGCCAGGTCCATATAGATGGTGTAGAACCTGGAGAGTTTCGTGACAACGTTCTGGGACTACACTCATGTTACGACCACACGATCGCCCAACCTCCCAACTCCGAACGTTTGGTCGATCGTGTGGAGGGTAGTTCGTGCGCGTTGGGCCAACGTTCGATCGAGATCATTCCGGTGGCGAACTAGGTTGGCCCAACCTTCAAATTAGTTGGAGAACTCACACGAACCAGCCTCCACACATTGGCGGTTCAGTATGAGTTCGGCAGCGGATTCCGATGGACGTGCTGCGTGAAGAATAAAACATGACTGAACTATGTTTATATTGACGAAAAGGAACACAAATACGCAACTAACCCCTAAATAAATGCCCAAATATGCATTACGCATATTATGCACATAATAATAATAATAGTTGGATAACGTTTATGGTTTATGTTAACGTGGTGGGGGCTATAAAATTAGAATTTGACTAATTTGTTTATGTGACAAATTATTTTTTTTATTGTGAAGCTCAAGAAACAAAGGATGGGTGATTTGGCGATTACCGATTATCATTATTTCATAGATACCTATTACTTATTCCCAGTATTATGAGTACCTAATTCCGATTTATAGTCACTATACGAACGGCCAACGTCCCGAACTGAGGTTGGGACATTGGGCGATAGTGTGGTCGTAGCATAACAGACGACCATTACACCGGTTCTACACTTAGAGTAATAATATACCTTGTTACTCTAAGGTCGTATATATATTGTTACTCTAAGGTTCTACACTGTCGTGCAATTAACATTTGGTTTATAATTGAAATGAAATAAAAATCATCAAAAGGGGTCGCAAAGTTATCATTAAAATATCTCCATTAAATTCCAACTTCTTCTTTGCTTCTGATTATTTATACTTTTGACATGCCATTGTTTATATACATTGTAAGCGACCATTGTCGTTACAAGACTGTAAACATGTAGGTGCTGGATTAAGCCACTTTCTATGCTTCTGGGGGTACGGGGCCGACTATCCTTGAGGCAGGTTCAGGAATCCTTCAGGTGGGAGGCAGGAGGAGTGAAAGACTTTCTTACAAGATGTGACTGGGTACGAGTCACGATTGCTCGTCCGAGTGTGACTGGTTTATTTTCAGAAATGTTCGTTTTTATATCATTACAAAGTGATTCAACACCAGGTTTACAAAGAGTTTTCAACACCAGGGGCGCTGCTGAGGCAGACATGTAAATAAGGGGTCCGTGCACGGTATTGTGCTGCCACGGGGTTAGTTGCATTGTCAAAAACCCGCAACACGGTATCGTGCTGTCGCGGGGTCGGATGTGTTATCGAAGTGATAGGAAAGTCCGTCTATTTATAATCTCCCATACACGTATATATCTACACAAAAACAGACATACACACACACATTACAAAACGCAGGATCTCAAGGCCGAGATCACTGAAGTCCGAACTCGTTCTTGGGAACATCGGGCGCTTCCTCCTGAATAAGGTTTTCTATGGTTTTCCTTATTTCCAAAGGCGAATGCGGAGGAACTCCAACAAAAAGGCCATAGCCGACACCCTCTCCCCTCCTCACATAAAACAAACAGACACGTATGTATATATGCCAAGGTGCTGATGCTGGTGCTGCTCGGAATGCCGATGATGACGCAAAACATGCAATTTAGTAGGGTTTTTTATAAACAGATTTTTCCCTACAGAGATCACAAGACGCAAATGACAATAACGGTCAGGTAATATTTAAAACTACCATCATGCGGTGAAAAGTGTGAGGCGCAAAGACGCCGTTCTATTTGTATAAAGAACATGTAAATTTAGAGACAGTAACTTTAAACGTTTCGTCACTTCTTGACTAATAAGAAACTAGGAAATGAAAAAAAAAAAAAAGTGATAGGAAAGTCTGCCACACGGTACTGGGCTCCCGCGGAGTCAATCTATTATGGAAATTCCCGTGTGGTTCCATCACGCCGATAACACTATGAGATGAAACAAATCTTATAAATCTTACATAAGATACAATGCCAATAGTACAATACAAATCACGAAGTACATTGATAAACATAATGTTGCAAAATTGGAATCCTAAGAATCATGATAATTACGATCAAACGATCACGTCGGTTACATACATATATGTAAAATAATCTTTTCTTTGTTATATTTTTATTTGAATTTATATTTACATTGCTCCATTACTATGCGACTGTACTATAAAGTTTAATGTGAAAGCCCAATTTGGACGTAAATAAATAAATAAAAAGACTTAAATCTCCCGACTGCGGACAGTCTAGCTTCGCGGGGCTGCAGCTCTGGACGTTAATTACTGTATTCCCGTGACTATGTCACCCAGGCTTTTACCAAACGAAATAAGTGTAATTAGACACAAAAGCTCGTGGCGTAAGGTGTAACTTGTTTAAAAAGTATCGTCATATAATAATATTATGAGTTATAGCAATGGCATTCTGGAGTTGAATACGCTGAGAGGATTTGTTGTAACCTCTCTTTATGTTACACGTGTCATTTGTGGCAAAAGGGGAGAAACCAAAAAAGAGCGGTCACTTCGCTCACTCTCCAAATCAATGGAAAAAATGTTATGGCTCCTCTACACGATGGGTCATCAAATGCCCCGGTGGGATGGCCTGGCGATGTCCAACGATATTTTCAATGCATCTAAACGATGGCAAGATTCAGTTCTACTTTCAACGTACTTCAGGATGGGCGTGTCGCTGGTAATATATATAAAAACATTAAAAATCGAAATGATTAGCTTTGATTAGTATATTAGGCAATTAAATTATAAGCAAATGATATATATGTATGTTATGATATTACCTAATATCATAAAAATAATTTCGGAAATTCAGAATATGGAATGTTTTTTTTAATAATTTGTTCTTATTGTTTTATTCTTCCTCTCTCCCAATAATTCTAGCCCGATAATAATTCCAGATATATTTATTTAATGTGTATCTATTTATTATTTTTTGGAATAACGTATTGAAGCTTATGGATACATCTGATTGTAATATATTTTTTAATCATTGAAGATAATATTAACAACTCTTAGAATGAAACATGAAACCGAAAAAATACAGAAAAGAAAAAGATAACGGTAGCAGCTGGGAGTCGAACCCAGGACCTAGATGGATTAGAGCGCAGGGTCCCGGATAGACCATAAGGTCGTGGGTTCGAGTCCCCAGCTTCTACTGTTATCTTTTTAGAATCTATGTCTTTTCGATTTCATGTTTCATTCTAAGAGTTGTTAATATTATCTTATATGATCAAAAAAAGAATTATTTATTTAATTTAAATAAAACATTTGGAGAGGCACAATATCTATTTAACGTTTTTTTATACATTCAGCGAGGATAATTCTTTGAATTTTACAGTTTCATCACTTATCCAAACTACCGCCACTACGTCGAAAAATTGTTTCGAAGATACGTAAATACGTCCACTCCGGAGCACGTTCAAGAGACCTCATTTTTTAAATTACTATTAATTATTTCAGATCTCGGTGAGTGTGGTGCAATCCAACGTGTTCTAGATAATACATAGAATATATAAAATTGAAATAAAAAATATTATAATTGTAAAATACAAACGATTTTTTTTTTTTTGTAACTGAGACATCAAGAATTAGCTCCATTGCTTTTAAAAGGGGGCCTGCCAGACACGTCCATTGCTGCCATCATACGGATGTTTTCGCTCGTGGCTAGTCGCGTTCGGTACTTGACGATCCGTTTTTGATTAGGGCTCGAAATCTGGGAACGCGCCCTTCGGCAAACATTTCAGTGGCACTGCATTACGGCCGAAAAAATCATCCGATATGAATTGTTGTATTGTATTTCCATTTTATTGTGTTTTCAATATCCGCATTATCTGCAAGATCCGCTCTGTTATTATGTGTCCTGGGTACTTGACCTCGGATTTTTCTGTTTTTTCCGTTTCGTTTAGGCTGGCGGAAAGTATAGTAACTTTTGTATGGCCCGCCCCGCATTGAACACTAGTGTAATAAATGTATGGAAGTTGTTTAGCAAATGACAGGCCATTAATAACGGCGGCTCGGGCGGATGATATTAGACTAGACGTGTGGTGAGCATACACTTTCATGATAATAATAATTATACCTCGTCTCCAAACATTACAAGTCTCTCCAAATACTCCGCAAAGCTTCAACTCTGAATCATCGCGATACGGGGTGTCATATTATTTCTTATTATGTTCTCGTTCTTTCTTCATGTTATTAGGTTCCCTGCGAGTAATTGATTATGGTTTGAAGACAGCATTGTCCATTTTGATAGATCTATTGAAAAAGCAAACAATACTCTTCCGAGTGATATTCTGATCCATTCTGTAACATTCTGCAAACAGGGTAGTTTTCGCCCTCCAATATTTCGATTTGTTTCATTATAGCGATTCTATGTCAATACTAATACAAGTTTAAACTTAAGTATAAAGCCTTTTTTCCACGCACCACTAAAACTTACGAGAGGATAGTCTGGCGTTGTAATATTATTTCAATCATTAGATCAAAAATAAAGTTTAAATTTGATTGTACGTCCAACTAAAAACTATCGTATATTCAAAAGAAAAAATCGTTTTGTGGTTTGAAATAATATTAAATAAAACAAACACTTTATTATAAGTCAAGGCAATCGGGGCAAATATAATAACTTTTAATGCAAATATAAGTTATTATATTTGCCCTGACGAAGCTTGAGCTAAGCGAACTCGGTTGGCGAAAAATAAAATATATTTGTGGTTTATAACAAAGTGTTTGTTTTATTTAATAAAAACTATCGAATCGCAACCTCTCGCATCGTTCAATTTACAGCGTAATGGGTTAGTTAAACAAGTACACAATTTGTACAGAAAAAAAAACAAGTCTTTATTTTTCGATTCAATCAATTTTCAAGTTAGTTAGCAATAATACGACAGCATAACAATTCAACAATAATGAGAAAATGTAAAGATCTTAACATATAGTCATTATTATTTATATATTAATGGTTTTTGTGTTTAATTCGTAGAACTCCATTTAATTTATTTTTTTTAATTTAATGTAAATCAAATTTAATAATATTATTATTAAGTTCTACAAGTGTTTTTAGTTGTTATTATTGTGACAGCTGTTTCGGCGTTTAAGGCCATTTTCAAACTGTGGTTAATCCACGTTGTGACGACTTATTTATATGATTTAATTTACTCCCACTCCTTTAAAATTTTGATGGGTAATGATTTATTATCGGTAAAACCGATTTAGTTAGAAAGCAAATAAAATTCTGAATTCTGTGAGGTTTTCACATTTATAATGTGTTTTTACTCGTATTTAACTGACAATGTTTTCTTAATTGATTTATTTAAATGTGTTGTATTGTTTTGATAATGTAAACATACTGAGAAGCGGTGAATATATAATTTTCCTTGCTTTATTAATTAATGTTATATTAGGATCAATTATTAAAAACTTTAAATTAAAATGGAGTTTACAAATTAAAGTTGAACAACAATAAATAAATAAATTATTTACTTTAATTAAATTAAATAAAAAATAGTGGATTTCTACTAATTAAACACAATAAAAATTAATAAACTAAATATCCTGTTAAACTTATAAACTTAGTAAAATATTAGATATATGTATGTAGATAATGCTTTTTTACTTGCCACGATCACTTGACAAACATCCACAGTTGGTAAGTAAAAAAGAAAAACGCATATTTTTAACAGATATTGTTATTTTTTACAAATTTTATTATAATGTTAATATAGAATAGAATAAGTGTCTACGAGTATTTTAGCAAAAAATAGTACATTGGGACGATTTCAAACATGCTAAAAGATTAAACAAAAGTCCACCCTTCACTCTGAAAAATGACTCCACTCTAATTAATGCGTTTTTACTTACTACGGCAGCATTGCTGTGGCGTAATATCTCAAAAATTGACAAAATTAAAGGAAATTTAAAAATAGACTTATCGGTAAAAAAAAAACGGCACAATTACATATTATCAATATTGCTGTGAATAATTTTCGTAAAATTTTATTCAAATATTATAAACCTACAGGAAATAATTTGTATGGCGTAAGAATATATTTTTGAAATGGGTACCTGTGTACTAATTCGGATCTGTTATTTTGTATGATAGTATAGTCAATATGGAAAACTACATAATTTGTAAGTAATAAAAATAATAGAAAAATTAAAAAAAACTGCCTTTCGGAGAAGGTGTATTATATTTTCCTTGCAAAATCAATTAAATCGTCACGTAACCCAAAAAGCAGAGGAGTGTCGAAGTCAACAAGCAGAAAATCAACATACAAAGTTAGTGTAAAGTGACGAGTGAAAATTACGGTGATTAAATGAATAGTTTAGCGAGATAGACTTTATGACTGAGAGATATTACATTTAACTTTAATTCTTCCAAAAACAACTAACCCTCACTTAACCTTAACTGTAACTAAAGCACTTCTTATAGGGCTGTTTTCAGAGCGTGTTGGAACAAAGCTTTTGTACTTCAGCGCTGTAACATCGGTCTTTATAAATAATGTTTGCCAAAATATTTGCGAACTGGATTCGTAACAAAACAAACTAGAACTTGACAGCCAGAACGATATTAATCATTCACAGCGAGGATAATATGCGTTACCAGCTCTGTTCCTGGAACCTTGTTAGGTTTTGTCCAGTTTCATACATTTTGTAGAAGGTAGCTTTTACTATAGTTCTCGTCTGAAAGCAGAATTCATTGTATACGACTATTATTGTGTGGTCTTGGTAAGTAAGCTCACTGTGTTCATCGAAGGTAGTTAGAGTGCCAAATAATAAATTTGTTTATTTCACATTTCAACTTTTTTTATTTAAGAATAGAATTAATTAGAAAAGAAGGTAGCGCAATTAGAGCTGACCTAAAAAACACAAAGTTGGGAATGTGTATTAGTGTAATGATAGTGATGTCCTTGCCAAACGTCACAGAGAAACAGCATTTTATCTTGCTTACGCTTAATTATTGTTATCAGCGAGAAAGGAACAACAAGTGTGTACGAAGTAGTAAACAAACAGCAATAAGTTATTAAATGTATTCAAAAAAATCAGTTCAACTGTATTCACCAACTCTCTGTTCTGAAGACGAAAAACCATGTTTGAAACATGATATACCATATGCAAGCAATGTATCTGTGCGAGCGCTGTGTTCGTCTCAAGCAAGTCTGTATCTTTTGCGTTAGCTAACGCAATTGAAATCGGCCATAAACAACGCATTTCGACAGTTCGGTAGTCCATATCGCGCTAACTTTTCGTTTACGTTATGAGACAAATCCGAAACGCAAGAGACGACGCTGCATTTATGAAAACTGTCAAAATGTGTTGTTTATGGCTGATTTAACTTGCTTTAGCTAACGCAAAGGATACGATCTTGGTCCCCTGGTTGCAATACCAATAATATGAATAATATTTAAGGTTAAAAACAAAAAATGGCAAAAAAATTAAGATAAAATGGTGGAAATGAATGCATTTCCTAACAAATACTCTTATGTGAAATACCTATCACTAAATTTAAGGACCTAAATAAATCGACGTTGGGTTTTTCCTTGTATGATATTAAAATCTTGGCACTTTTTTGGGAGAACTTCATAAAAATAAAGTAGATTATTATTTTCTTTTTTTTATTTAAAAAAAAATTAAATCTACTAGACTTAGACTTAGATGAAAGAAACTGTGTATTTTCCTTACATTAAAACATTTATTTTATATTTATATAGGTAACCAATTTAGAGGTTCTTAATTTAATGCCAACTTTATAAAGGGCAAAAAATTAATACAAGATTACGCAACTGCTAAAATCCAGACGAAAATTAATGAAAGACAAAGTGGAGGACAACTCACTTAACGATAATAGTACAATAATAATTTAATACAAAATACCAACTACGGAATAAAAAAATTAGTAATGGTTCTATGAAATAATTAAATTATTAAGGCTGTTGGCGGAAGCAAATAGCTTTTTGGTGAATAAGTTACAAAGCAAACCGAAATTCGTGAAAACCTATCTAAACTCACGCAAAACATCTGTTAGTTAGTCAGTTTCATAACATTATAATATGTTGATCCCATGATAATGGAAGCAGCCCCTCGGCTTTTGTGACAAAGTTGGAAAGTTCCTGCAGACGGCCGGAGGATGGGGTGGGGGTTGTTGGTAGGCTGTCTCACTGGTACTGTCACTGTCTCATTGTCACTCCGCCCCGCAAACAATGCGGTCGGCTTTGTCACAACAGAGCCCCCGGTGTCTCTGTCACTTGTGCAAATAAAGTTTCAAAATTAACAGCATCTTTCATTTAAATGCCTCTCAGTTCTTTTAATCAACCCTGAAACAGCCCTTCGCGTCACTTTTAGATCGAATACAGATACCATTTGGTAAGTCAATTATAAAAAGGTTCCAATAGAACAGTTCTAACACGAGTACCCTAACGAGTGACACTGACAAAGGAACAATGAAGAAAACCATGCAATTACACAGGAAAGAGAATATTAGATGTGTAGAGATATGTTTTACAAATACAAGATCTAATTGATAATCCAGATGATTTATGGAACGCTAGAGGAAATTGCCCCAATCAATGAAATGAACTCCCACAAAAAGGATAATACAACAAGGCAAACTCGTATTATAATTTTACTACACTTTAAAACAGCACGCTATTCAAATTTAAAGCTAAAAATCCACTCGTACTGCTCGAGAGCGAGTCCGGAATGAATCCTATACTTTTGGCGCTTGTGTGGCAAACCGTGGAAGCGTGCAAGCTTTTAGGAATCTGTTATGTGCCCGGGTGAGCAGCGACTATGGGATTTTTTAATAGGACTATTATTTTGTGAAAATCAATTGATTTTTTCTGTAATAGTTGTGTTTTGGGTTGTTATTTAAATAAGTTATATTAGAAAATGTTAAGTTTCTTGCGTAAATTGTGATTTTCGTATTTAAATCATTTTTTTTTTATAACGGGCGCATATATTCATTAGCCACAAATGCTCTAACGAATCGCCAAATTGTGTCTCGTTTCTATGTCGCTATAATCTTTGGTGCAGTAATATGATAAAATTCCTTGAGATCTGGAAAAAAATATGAATAATTATGGAAAAGACCAACACAGGATTTAAAGACGAGGGATTTTTTTTTCTCCCTTTTTTAATCTCCTATTGAACTCCCAATAAAATGAACCGCCACTGGCCTTAATCATAGTTGAAAATTGACAGAAGATGACATCAAAAAAAGAATAATACTGTTGACCTATTAATAATTAAGTCTTATAATCCCAAATGAAACTACAAGTACCCTTGTTTGGGATTCTTACGACGTCGCACAGATACTTGCGTGAACATACACCCGTGGTATGAGCAAACATTATCTTTTGCACCCAGAATACATTTAGAGGTTCTCCGGTCACCTTAGGGTTGATCGCCTCCCCCCACTTGTGTCTTTACAATAATCCACGGGGCGTTAACCCTTAAGAAAACGTGCGTCACGTCATGCACAGGGTGGGTCGTTGTATATTAAACATCATTAAAGGGTCGCTTTAATTATAAAGCCTTAAAGTTTCCGGGAACTCGAAGATATAAAGAATTTACAGCAAGCTATGTACTTTGCATAACGAACGTGTCTACGCGAAAACATGTTCCCGCAGACCTGCGTAATGTTGGATATGTTGTTTCTAATGTCATTATCAACGTCTTTAATAATACCTGGCTTATTATTACAGCGCCATTTAAAAAATAATAATACCTTAAAAGTGCTGTAGAAAGCCACAAAACGTGTAAAAATTATAGTTTAGTATATTTAACATACATCATATAGATTAAACAAGCGAAATCTAATATATATTTATAGATATCGTGGGCTATCAAAGGGGTCAAATTTGTTGGAAGAAAAAAATATTTTCATTAAAAACACATAGAAGATCCAAATTTTGATTAGAGTGAAAAAAGAAAATATTATTTTATTAAATTTAGGTAGGAATCGGGCTAGCTCTGAAATAAGCGTATTATATATATATTTTTTCCGAAACTATGAGTTTTAGATCCGTTCTGAATTCTACCTTTTTATTTGCCTTAGTTTATGTGGAAGAATATTTCAAGGTTTAGGTTCTGATACCCCGAAAGCGCGATCTCTGAAGGTAGTATCTGGAATGCATTTTGCTTCATTCAACCTTCTGATCGCGGATGACGTCGCTGATCTAAGAGAATGGTTCCATGATTGCACTGTTCGTATAAGAAAGGCGATAAAATAATAACGGACTTACAAACTTCTTCATACGCTAGGGTAATTCTAGTTCTAATTCAGAAGAATAGAGTTCAAATCTGCACCGTAAGTCTACGCTATGGGGAAATGTTTTATTTCTCGTGTTGGCGTTAAATAAAAATTGTCGACAATTTGACAAGACCTCTACAGCAGAACGTGCTATACAAGAGGTTATGGTTAATTGCACAGCGACAAGATACGATCATCTGCTTTGGATTATCGAATATCTGACGGAAATGAATTTCATCAGCAAGCGAGTGCAGCAATAAAGCGTGCGCGCACTTCAATGACTGGTACGAGCAGGAAGGATTTAAAAAATATATTTATAGTTAACAATAACATCATAAAATTTGATTTACTTAAAAAATTTAAAAAAGGGAGGAAAAACCGGTGATATTTTGCAAAAACGTAGTGTTGTGTTCCCTTTTTGGTATTTTGTAATAAAAGTGGTAGTTTTTTGTGTTTATCAAAAATTTTGTGTTGTCTTTTTTTATTATCCCAAATTCATAACAGGATAATAGATTAGCATCGTTTTCGACATGAAGTTAGGTGTGTTGCATGTTATGACTATTCAAGCTTGTCAAAACCATTCATAGACAAATAAATATTTAGAACGTATAATATTACATTTTTATTTTAAAATGCCAAAATGAAGGTCTCTACCGATTTTTCATTATACGATCTTCAAAGTACCTACTAAAATTCACTAGGTAGCATGCTGAGGTAAACTTGATTATTTGTATAATAACGAAGTTTCCAGGAGCAAAGAGATGGCCGTGTAAAACAGAAATAGCGTCTGTCTTCACGAAATTGTGGACAAAGATAAATTAGTTAATCATAAAGTAGTTATTTAAGCCTGGTAAAGCGACAACGCGTAGAATTAAGCCCGACTCTGTAAGAAAATTAATTTTCGTCATGAATAATAAAAGCTTCCGTAAAAAAGACTCGAATCTAT
Source organism: Halesus radiatus (assembly GCA_022606495.2). Taxonomy (NCBI): domain Eukaryota; kingdom Metazoa; phylum Arthropoda; class Insecta; order Trichoptera; family Limnephilidae; genus Halesus; species Halesus radiatus. The sequence goes on from JAHDVE020004309.1 coordinate 44,976, forward strand.
TTTATCATTATTAATTTTAATTTTACCTTAAGAACTTAAAACGTGGTCTTAGGCGAGGTACAAAGAAAGACAAAGAAATAAAACGAATAACCTTCCCTTTTATAATACTATTTGACATTAGTATTAACAATACCTACGTGAAATTGAACACTCGTATTTCATTGTAAAACTGACATGTCAAAATAAAGTCAATTGGACAAATGAGGTCTATTAAAAAGTGTCGGACTTGGTTATTTCTGACGGAAATAAATGAAGCATGGGTAGTGTCCTTTATTGGAAAAGTGAAGGGTAATTATAATGTTTGAAACAGAACAACCTGCTGTGGATCACTCTGTTAAGAAAGAGAAATCTTGTTTTTCAATTTGCATATATTTTACAAAAAGAGAAACTTGGGTTGGGTTACTTCAACCCCGACGATCAAATTGATTATTACACAATTTTGAAAGGTTGACATTTTAACAGAACCGCAGATTCTCAACCCTATTCCAGCGTTTGATCAAATTGTCCAAACAAGCATCACAGGCTATTCATCCCAACCTTAAGACGTTAATATTTTCTAAGCCAAACAACAAACTGTCTCTGTCAAATAAATTATCACGAAGAATCAAGTACCGTTGTTGATTTTATTCGGGAAAAACACAAATAAAATCCCTGGAGAAATGCCTACAATTGACATGGAAAAGCTTATCGACAAAAGAAGCCTACCAAGTGCGCAAATGATTTATTTTTTTATTCTAAACTATTCGCAGTGACAACCTGCCTAACATGTTCCAAAAATGGCGTTCGGTGCTTCACGTCACTCTCTCGGGGGTCGCCGAAAAACGGGTGAGTGTGTTCCACGTGACTAGGGGGTGGCCTCACGTGGGAAGGGGCGTGGGTAGCGCCTCATGTATATGGGGTAATCTTTCAAATAGCTTCATTCCAAGCGGAATAATTTATGTGAGTCCCGCCAGTGTTGCGTGGAGCCATGCATAGCAGACGTTTTTACTTTCTGTACTACGGCGCAGAGCAGACACGATCAACTAAGGCGATGAATGCGATTATAAGGGAGTTATTGCGAGCGTACGCATATCTATAGTATTCGATGCGTGCTTGTGGAGCAAATTTGAATACACATAAGAGTCTAAGGAAATTAACATATTAAGGAAAAGCTCTTATTTCACGACACAGACAAGAACGGTTACAAAACGAAATGAAACGAACGTTCATGGATGTTTATTTATAAACACACATGAAACGTTTCATTCAAATGCTAATTATCAGTAGAGAAAAACTCATACATTTATTTAGATACATAATATTATGTCATTGTATAATGTTAATATAAATGTATTTACAATGTGAAAGGTTAAAGAAAATTGACCAATTATGTCTAAAAACAAGGAAGTGACCTTTTTCTAAAAAAATACAATTGATTTTAAAAAACTATTTTATTGTCCTCCAAAAAAAAAGAAATAAAAAAAAAAAAAACGAAAACGAAACGATATAAGAAAAGATGTGTATGTGGTATTGAAAAATGCATCATAGTTATTTATCAGTCAGATTATTGATAAGATGATAAGAACGATTCAGAACAAGAATAAGGAAGTTCAGTCCACTTTTTTTAATCTGTAATGACTTTCAAACTTAAATACCAGGATTTTAAAGATCGTTTTCATACTTTAAAAATGGCCGGTCGCTTTTGATATTAAAATATTAAATGTCAAAACAAGGATGAGCTTTAACGTATATAATTTTATATTCTATTCATAGTAAACTACAACTAAACACGGGTATTAAATTATGCACCCATTTAGAAACTTTAACACAAAAATAATAATAATATTAACAATAACGTTGTCTTAATTTCCATATCATAACTTATTTCTTTCAATAACAGTTTTTTTTTTTAATATTGAACATTAATATTATAGAGCTCAAAGTTACTTAAATAATGTTTCAATTTCGCCAAAACTAAAAAAATAAACACTCAAATTGAAAAAATACAAATAGAAAACCAGGACAAGACCCGTGACCTCAGATGTCTAGAATGCAATCGTACCATCATAACAGGGTATTTTGATGAGATGCCTTTTTAAATAATTTCTTCATAGGATTGGTATTCACTTTGTGGCGTCATTATTAATAAATTAATAAAAAAATATTATTTCGTATTCGGTATATTCCTGATGAGGCTTTCCTCATCGCTTTTGAAACATATTGATATGTATATGTTAATAAAGTGGTGATTACAAAGTAATTTTTAATTCATTTACAGAAGTTTGTTAACTTAACGATTTATAAATTCTACGTATAATAATATATAATGACCGGTCAGTGGCTGAGTTGGCATCGCGTTTGGGTCTCACCCAGGCGTCGCGAATTCAATTCCTCGGCTGGCTAAGTCCTCCGTTTACGACACAAGCAACGTGTTCCGCTTACTGTGATGGTAGTAGGTGATTTTCAAATATTGTCAGGCTATTCGTAACCAGGGAATATTTGTCTTTCTTTTTAAAAGAAAAAACATATATTCAGAATCGACGTTTGCGCTATATGAATAAAAATATTTTTTTAGCCATAATATTTGTCACTGGAGTACCTTATTACGACCGTCCGAAATCAGAGTGACTAAAATCCTTATGTTTAAATGTTCCAAGGTTGAGAGAAGTGAGAAAGGCGAGGAAATTTAAGAAAAATAAGAGATTACATCGGGATCGAGAATATTTGGTATCACCAATCATAAAGTTTGGCTAAATAAATTTCAAATGGTTGTTTTGCTATCCCGAAAAAAAAAACGTTCAAAGGCGCAAATAGCCTTTTACCATCTCAGTAGCGAAATATTAATTTAAAAAGCCTTAACGGAAAGTTCAAATGGTAAGTCCCACAATTTAAGAAACCTTCCAAAATTTCAAAACCTTTTTTGAAATCCAAACACAATTTAAGGTAAGCCCCTAAAATAATTCATGAAAAGTGCTGGTGGCATTTTTTAGTTTCATTTTTTTTTATATTTCTTTGTAGACACAATACGCCTCGCTGATTCAAATTCTGGGAAAATTCTCCGTTTTGAATTTAAGCTTAAATACATGTTTGTATAAAAATATTATACTTAAGGCATGTTCCTTTAACGCCCGAATGTTTTTCTCTGATATGTGTATGTTAACACTTTACATAAATAGAAAAATCTCTTTTGTTCATTTTAAATGCTCATGAGCTCATTTTGAATGAAGTTTAACAACAAGACAAAAATTCACACGTATTTCATTTATTTACTTATTACAAAAAATATAACATAAACATAACATAATACATGATTTTTTCTCTTCTTATTTTCTACTGTCCATAAGTTTAGCTCCAGTAACTTGTGGTTATGAGTGAAGTATTTACAGACATAATAAAAAAAACAATTCATAGTAGGTGATATGTAAACAAAATTAAAAACTTAATAACTAAATTAATATAACCAAATAGTTATTTATAAACTAGACAGTATTCATTAAGGGTACAATACATCATTATCCAAGGACAAGGAGTTAATTTACTTTTTGAATTGTTAATATACAAGGGCATCGGTTACATGTATTTTGTTTTTGGATAATAATATATTGTACCATCTTATACCTAAATACAAGTAGTGGTTCTTAGCATTGGGATGGCTATTAGACCATGCGTTTTGATTGTATTGCTTATTTACTATCCAGTGATGTGAATTTTATTGATGAATAATTCTTTGGAAATTTCAAATAAGGCGTCTCTTTTGTACAATTCTCTAATAGATGGTAAATTAAATTCCCGAAATAGAGTAGGGATGGCGTATGGTTTTTTAATAATGATTTTAATGAGTATTTTATTTTATTTTAATTATTGGCTGTAGTGAGAGATTAAGTTAGTTCTGCAATGGCGTTAAGAGTACCTACCTAGCTTTTCTCTAAAACCCAATTGGCTAATATTAAGTATTTAATTTTTTTCAATACAATAAATGAGTTGCTATTTGACCTTTTCAAAAAAAAAATTATATTCAATTATATGTATATATATATATATATAAATTTATATGTATTGTATATATAGGGAAAAAATCCCACATATAGCAAAATGTATGTAACAAAAAATGATGATCAATAACTTTTTTTTTTTATATTATCGTATGTATTTTATCTGTATCTTTTGTGTTACACCGTATATGATTAATACACGATTCAGTGGCCCGTGATTTCTCGAGTATGATTTTTTACACACAATATAAAATTCATTTATTAATAAATTCAAATTTTATTTCGTCATTACTTTCGTTTAAAACGTCAATGTTAAAATCACCAGTTATTATCATATTCAGTTTATTTTTTTGATATAATAATTTTCTGAATTCATCCACAAAAGCATATTCGTCGGATCCGTGTGTTCGGTAAATGGCGATAATATTAAACATCACTTTGTTTACATTAAAAATATATTATCCAAACAATTTACTCTCGCTGCATAGGCATTTCTTTCGCTGTGATATTTGAATAACAAGATTTTAGAAATACAACAATACCGCTATTTTTGTTTATTGTATGTATTGTATCATTATATTGTTATATATGTTACAAAGTTATAATAACTCGGTATACAACAAAATATTGCCGTTATATTCATTGGCGAATGCTTCGGTTAACACGACAACATCCGGTTTATGATTTAACAAATGAATTGAAATTAAAAATTCGTTATAGATCTGATATACAAGCATAATATTGAGCGGGAATTTGGTATTTTATCTATGATATTATTGAAATCATTCATAGTAGGACAAATAAATTTTAAAATTTTAATAATTTTATCTAATTCCTCGGTAAAGAGATTATTCATAATTTAGGGGGATATAAAAATAAGTTGGCGAAATGTTATTCACTCATATTCAATTTGCATTTGCTCATTATGTAGCATTTTCTTGCAAAGTTCACATAAGTGACTATTGGCTGGGTGTTCATTGTGGTAACCCTTTTTGTTTGTACAACAGATGCGGCATTTGGCAGGCTCTTGTTTTTTTCAATGTTGTATGTTATGCTCTTCTGCACTGTGGAGGTATCTGGGAACTTTCGTGATTTCTAGGCATCTTGGGGATGTGCTCCCGTGAATCCCGTATTCATCCTCTCTTTCGATTTTCCTTAGTTTCGGTGTTGTTTGAATGATGAAATTCGACAATTTATCTGTTTTTCTGTTCTTCAGCTTTTTTTGACAATAATTGGGTCATTGCTAATTTCATTGCGTTTATGTCTTCATTTTGATTGATTAAATCAAATTTAAAATATTTTCTTGCAGGCGGCATCGAGGCAGCTCACTTGATGATAATGAAATTCTTCTTTTCTTGATTTCGTTAGCGTGTGGCCCAATATCTGGGTATTAATTTTTTTTTAATCTCGAAATTCCTATGCCTAATTTAGATACTTTTATTTCGTTTCTTTATTATTTTTTGGGATTTCATCTGCTGGCTTGTATTGTTCTGAAAAAAAATAATAGAACAAGATGGGGCTTTGGAATTGGATAAGATACCTCACCGACATTGCACAGCTTTTATCTTCAAGATATTATTCTTCTTATATGCTTTTTTATCAATGTTTCTAATTTATTGATGTAATCCTCTTGATTTTGTATCACTTTAGTTTGTAAGTCGTTTTTTCAAACTTCCACGAATCTTCGATATTGATTAGTGTTGTTTCAATCTCTGATTTGGCTTCTTTGGCAGCTTCTGTACTACAAATTTCGTTTAATTCCATGAGTATTTTTTCAATATTTAATTTTTATTCCATATTGGACAAATGGTCCGAAGGTGTCAAATTTATGTTTGTAAAAGTTTAATTTTGTAATGCCCGTCCCGTGAAACGACCACCAGCTGCGAGACTCGCAACAATACTGAAATAAATATAATGACAAAATTCGTATATTTTATTCTATTTTCGGAATGTTTCATGTGATGAAATTGATTTTGGTACCCAAGACATCAAAAATGAAACGCCCTGGCGTCATGATTTTTTTTTTATTAAAGACTTACATTGCATTCCCATTAGTTATCAATTCAACTCATTTTGGGACTATTATCTAAATATGTATACCGAATTGTCTGGAATTTATTGCAACGATTTTTATATTGTAATTTTCATAATGAGCTATAGAGCATTGAAATAAATATTAGCTGATTAAAAAACACGACTATAATTCAATTGTTCAATGAGATAAAAACTTTCGAAAAACTTGTGTTAAGACCATACCCACGAAAATAAAACAATACTAACTCCAAACAGACTTTCAGAGCTTTCATCAGAGCTCTCATCGACCCACACTTTGTAGCAACAGCCGAACAAGTACCATTGTGTTACTTTTTTCACCAGGCATTTTTCCTAAACTCGTTTATATTTAGGAATTTTCCGTTTCATGTCAAATGTCTCTTGCATTTAGCATACGGATCCGCGGTGGATTCCGCAATTCGCGTTATTTGCTTTGGATTTTCACGGTAAATAAACAAAGCTTTACGCCACCGCGCGTGCCATCGATGCCGATAGGAAATGGCCGGAAGACACCGACGAAATATTATTATAATGGTGAACGGAAAATATCTCGATACAAACTGTCAGTGAGCCTCGTACGCTAAGTTGATTCTGACGCCCATATAAAATAACAGCATAATTTGATTTTATGGATGCCCTTAAATCTTCAATTTTATTATGTATGTAAATAGACTATATACTAGTAAGTATGGGGATACCTGATTTTAAGGAGGGCACGGGTGATAAGTTCCACTATTTACAGCTTGTATAAAACGTCGTTTGCCTCATTATTCATAATGATACATTATCGGAAAGGAGGTTGATAGGAAAAATGATAGTTAAAAGGTTAGGATATTCTGCAATAACTAACTATTTTTCTTTCCGAATATCGTTCAGAAAATGTCAATAATAATAGCAAAACCAAAAACTCAAGGCACCATAGGGTGGTTAACACATACACAAGACAAATATTGTGAAAGACTTAGCGAAGTATTACTCAAATTCATTACAATTTAAAAATAAAACAATAACTTTGTTTGCATCAGTTTTATTTTGCATATGCTTCTTGCCGACCTGAATACTGTCCCGAAGAGGCTACGGTTATAGCGAAACCAGATCGGTAAGAAGTTAATAAAAAAATTAAAGTAATGTAAACAGAGTTTACTGTTTAATTTAAAAACTTAAATAACTCAATTAACAAAAATCAAAAACTTTTGTTATCACTAATGGTCGAATTAAAATACTGTAATAAATAAAGCGATGTTTACTTTTTAAGACCCTTTTATAAGTTTATTGTTATGTTAAGAAAGTGAAATATGTATAATTTAATAAAGAAAAACTAAAAATAACAATAATAATAAAATGGCTTGCGAAAAACTAAACGAAAGTAACCAAGCAGCGCAGCCGAGGTAAATTCATTTATTGAGATGTTGAAATAGACCGTTTGAAAATTTCTTGGGCTGCGTTTTATAAACACAACTAAGAGATCGCTCAGTTAGATCAGCGATAGTTGCCTGTATTGGCTAATAACTAAGGGATAAAGCAGTATCTATATACCATGATATTTAATTATCTTAACCCGTTCAGACCTGAATTAAAACTGGCAGTGGTAGAACATATCATGCGTTGTAGACAAACAATGTAATGATTTATTAATTCTTAAAAATTTACAATAAAAATATTCTTTCAAAATATAAATTCTAAAACTAGTCGAGATTAAACATAAAAATCATCTTTAAAAAACTGTCTTCCGCTTGAACGAATGGCTAAAATCGAATGAAAAAATAGCGTGCAAAAGCTAGAAATTTGATAACGAAAACCGCCAATTTTTATTTGCTCTAGATAGGGGGGAAAAAAATCTGAAATCTATGTATTTACAAATATGCATATGGTCTGAAAGGGTTAAATTATTTATCACGTTATATTTAAATAAATCATACATTTATGGCTTCATTAAACAATAAAAATAGTAGAAACCGAATAAAACCACAATTTTGAAATATTTTCGGCTAAAATTACCTTTAAATATTCTCCAATCGCAATTTATTAGTCAATTCAACAAAAAAAACAATAATTTCGAATGGTCGCAATGGAAACTGACAAAAATGTTCAAGGCAACATAAAAAAATTGTATCTACGTACATCAGGGGTGGGAAACCTCCGACCCGCAGGCTGGTTGTTATTCCCAGGACTATTTTACTACTAAAATTGCTAAAACATTTTAAAGTCTGACATTTTTGATCTGGGTTTGCGATGCGTTTGTTTTTTTCCGTAAATATAAACATCCCGTCGGTCAATATTGATATGTTCTCGTTGACGTGGTAATCCTGTCTTAACAGTCAGTGGCGTTTTCTACGTCATACTGACGTTGTAGCCAGTTCGAAGCGTTTAGTGATATGCGGTTTTTTAAATCGTTTTGACAAACAATATGACTAAAAATATTATAACTACATTTTTAGTACGATGAACAGAATCAAAAAATAAACTGGAAATCTTCAATGTATTCCGAAAGCAAATAATCGTGATAAGATTATAAATCATGTGACCACAACATGTTTATACAATACGGGGGAAAACCATTCCAGTGTGCTGGTTACACATTCTAAAAAACTTTAAATACATGCCGGGGAAAAAGTTTAGGTTCAATCGAAATTCACCACTCCACTATAATTGATTAATCTTTCGCTTGCCTCCTAGCTACCAAGCCCGTACCTCGAGTTGAAAATTGCTGAAATAAATGTTTAACCAAATACAGCAGGCTAATTCTTAACCTATTATATATATAAGATTGAAATAAACAAATTAAACGAGTACGTACCTACATGTCCGGCCCACACGTAATATACATATATATCTAAATGGCAATTTATCTGAGTGGCAAAAAGGTTCCCCGCCCCTGATCTAACTGAGTATTACATACTATAGATCATTGTAGTCCTGGTACTACTGTAGTTGGCAGATTTTAAACCAGTTATTGTCTTTTACCGTCAAAGAAATAGTCAAAAGACAATGGATTTCTTAGACAATCGGTGGAAATACGCTACGATCGCTTCGAAGGATGGAGAAGTACCTACCTAATAAGCGCTTTCATACATTTTTTCCTCAGGATGTTTTTAAAACTTTTGTATTAGAAATTACGAGAGAATTGACTATCTTTCATTTTCAATTAGAAACGTTTTTTGGGGGAAAAAACGTTTAAAAAGAGAATCGGCTCGTGCAGAAAATTATTATTCAGAAAAGATTTAAATGCTTTAGATACCTATATTTCTAAAATTTTACCGACAATTTTATAATATGTGTCCCAACTGTTTCCGACTGTTTAGAGTCAGTGAGACTAAGGCATCCTCAATTGGTGAATGCTATGAGGCAAAAAGGTGTGGGAAAGGGAATCAGATGGGGTAGAGGAAGGCTGGGAAAAACCTGTATATTCAGATCTGATCACCAAGTACGGATAAAACAATTTCAAACAACATTTCGATTCTGATTGGTGGTCTTTAACTAGAGCGATACTGAGAGTATCTTCCACTCTACAAATGTTTCATTAAATAAAGATTATATTCAATGAAGGAGTAAATTCACGTTTTACTCGTGTTCATCAATTTATAAAATCCGCTTTCCTATAGAATCGTATGTAGCATTTCCATTCACATTTTTGTATCATGAATTATAACAAATTTCTTTGTCAGTAAACTTTTTTCTTTTCACGAGACTGACATCAATGTCATATTTTGCAAGAGATTAATTAATAAATAAATACTGACGCGTTCGATCTATTTTCAACCCGTATGTAAAATCCTCGCACCCTTTTGAAATGCATGGAAAAATGTAAATATTATTAAATGTATTTGACCTACAGTTCGAAAGAATGAATAATTTTAAATTGGGAAAATAATCGAATGAAAAATGTAAAACAAAGGCCATTTCACTATTTGAACCATCTAGGTACTCTGTAGTACCAAGAACCCGAGCGAAACGTGTTGTTTTATAATATTCTGCAGGTTTTTAAACGAATACTCGGAGAACGAGTATTTAAAAATCGGTGGCGTCATAAGCATCATATTTTATTCACGGGTTTAAAAGTCCTGAACATCCAGAAAATGTACGTGCAAAAAACGCGGACT
>JAHDVE020004310.1:0-120035 GCA_022606495.2 Halesus radiatus
GTGTTTCAGGCTAATAATTATTGTTTATAAAAATAATTGTTACCCTTTGCGCTATGCACAAAAATCTTGTCTTAAAAACTTTAGTTTATCAATTAACATTATTTTTTATTAAATTTTAGTTTTGTACTTAGCAAAGATAGATAAATTACGCCAATCACGACTTCAGTTATTTGCAGTTTAATATTCAAATCATGCAAAATTACACGAGTTTCAATAGTTTCTTTTTCAAAGTTTTAGCAGTCTGTATTATAATTACAGTGTAATCTCCGTAATGTTCGATGTTCGGATTACCGAAAAGTTCGGATTATGGAATGTTTTCGGAAAAATCTAAAAAAAGACAACTGTACGTACATATTACGTATGTATTTAATTGTTAACATAAATGTTTTAATTTCCTTTCCATCGTCATACCTAGTGGAAAAGGGGTTCAGCGCTGTTACCAATCTCCTGGATTGGACTGGACATCATTGTCCGAGGAGATTTAAGATTAAAGCATCAGGTTCATCTTTCCCACTCAAAACATTTACTTATTTCTTAGTTTATTTTATGTTACGTTTATTTCACATAACAGATACAAAATTTTATTTTGAATAATTGTAATTTAAATTCAATTAATAAATGTATAAAACATAACATTTGTTTTAACTTTAAGTTTTTAACACTAAACTTCACTACAGTTTTATGGAAATTTAGAAATTTATGAAAAATCAATATCAGGTAAGTAGGGGGTCTACCAAAAACCGAAAAACATGGCAAGGGGTCTACGACACAAAAAAGTTTGGGAACCTCTGGTTTAAAGGGTTTTAAATGGCAACACGAAGATGGCTCATGGGGAAATCAAAGTTTTAAAAAACACAATGGTCCAAATGCATATGTTTGACATTAACCAGTGTTCAGAAATTAGTGGTACTTTCGGAAAGCCTAGTTATGGGTCGAGAAAAAAACAATAATATGTAAAAAGTTCAATTATTTATTTATTTTTACTTACAAGTATATCGGTCGCTGTGAGCACTTATATAAGTTAAAATTCGAACAACTGTGAGCATTAATTACCATAAGTTGGACGAATATGCAAACGCATTTGTGAGTAACTTCTCAAAAACTCACGTAAGTCATAAATTTTACTTACCAGCGTAAAGCTAGCCTTACAAGTGTAGCAGCCGCCTAAAAAATATTTCAGGTTGTCAAAATATTGAAAATAATTTTTTTTGGTATTTCAGATACGTTTTTAAAGAGATAAGTGTGTTAAATACCTTTAAACATACTAATCCGATTGTATATTAATTTTATCCTAATACTTGTCAAGATCAATGAACTCTAATGTTGGCAAATATTCATGAAGACATCGCAAAAAAACGACAAAATACGTTAGTTACGTAATTATTAATAAAAAAGAATAATCCAAATCAAACATCAAAGCCTTACATTCAATAAAAAAATTGTGAATTATCATCATGTATGAATTCTTCTCCAAAACAATAAAATAAATAAAACATAACCTAAAACGGCTACGTACAAAACAAGATAATTTTACCGCAATTTTTCTTCGTTCTTAAAATTGGATAAAAATAATAGACGAAAATACGAAATATGAACATGAAAGACAATGAAGAAGTGATCAGTCATTTTAGAAATTTAGAAAATGTAGAACAAGCGTTGAATCATCATTATTTCATTCGTTTTTCATCGGACGTGAAAAAATTTATTAGCGTACTCACCTTGATTCTGCAAAATGGTATCCTTTAATCACTAACGACAGTCTTTTGTAACGCCGGTATGAGACACATATATGTGAATAAAACACTCCGTGCGCAACAATAATGGCAAGAATTTGAAATAATGAGACCACTGCCACATACACGAAAAGTCGACTCACGAGAATAAACTATGCAAAAATCGGCAGCTATTGCAACCATACATTATGACAATATAAGTGAAGTTGGAGCGAACTAAACCAAAGACCAAAGGAAAGGAAACTATCAAAGAAATTCTAATGCATTCTAAACGTCAATACTTTTAGCAGTGCCATCTATGAAATTAATTTTAAGTGAAAACGAGTACGGTACTTAAAACCTAATTGAAAATATTATCAGCCTGAATTTTGTTGTAGTTCTCACCCGTGCCGCAAGAACCACCAATATGTTTTTTTTGGTCCCATAAAAATGACGAACGGCTGTAATAAACATCGACGATATAATATACTATGCGTAAAGCATGCTGCAATAATAGTAGCTGAATAGTACCGTCACAAAAACACGAATACTATTCGTGGTAATCTCAAGAATTATAATGATACCTCACATACACATAAAATATCAGCTTTTCAAATTTCGGTATGCTTTCTATAAAAATATTAATTTTGTTGTGGGCAATTCCCGCGTGACCAGAGTATACAAATCATTTGAAATCCTTTTGAAAAGTTCAAACAAAAATGATCTTTATGTGGATTCAAAAATGACGAAAAAATAAATAACTTAAGTTTGGCAATTCGGCATCAGTGCTTCTCTTATTTTCAAAATGGGTAGATAATAATAATATATCTCTTCTTCTCTATAAAAAAAAGGAATGTTTGCTGTGTGTCCTCGATTTTTTAGAAAATTACTTGAAGGTTTCGCTGAAAATATAGTGCCGGGAAGGTTTAGAGAGTAGTTTTAATGAAATGCAATATATAAAACTGTTGCCATAACGTTTTATAATTAGTATGAAAAACATTGAACTCGCCATGTTGTATTGAGGTTAGCCCATAGATATGCCATTTTGGTTAGCCACATAATACATATTCAAAACAAGAAGGTTTGTTTGGTACCTATTTAGGAACTTTATTGTATTTTGATATATTGATAAGATGTATTTTGAAAAAATAAATGTTTGGAATGAAATAAATTTTTCAAATCAATATTTCTTTGTTTTTTTTTGTTTAGAGATAGTAATCGTCACAAGGCATTACTTTCGCTGTCAAATCAATTATGGCACCCAAATGACAAGCAAGACTTCACAACTTAATAACTTTATTCCAAACAAAAAAATGCTGAGCTAAGCCGGGTACACATCAGTTAGTATTATACTTAGAGTAATATTATTACTCTAAGGTATTATATAAATATGATACCAAACCACTTTGTTTTGCGCATATTTTGGAAAAAAAAACCCTACAGTATTTGAAAAAGCATATTTGCTATGAATATTATTAGAAGGAATAAAAAAAGGTATTACAATGCAACTGATTTATTCTCTAACATCTAATATATGTGTGTGTGTGCGTGTATTAAGGTATAATATGTAATATTTTATTAAAACTGTAATAAATAATTATCACATATATAAAGTTTTGATAAAAAGTGATTTTATTCTTTTTGCGGGGAGATCCGATTTATTTTTAGATAACTCTTTAAACATGTTATTGATGAATATTAGTCACCTTGTGGGCTCGTCATATCATAATACATCATTGATCAAATCAACATTAACTTTTAATGTGCCGAAATTACCCATCCGATAGTCAAAATTTGTATCTGTTGAACACCGTCGTATCCGGTCGGCGATGTCAAAAAACCATTTATCTGAATATAAGTAGCTATTCTGGGGAAACTACTTAAGATAAACACATTTAATTTTAATAAATATATAAACACATTATCTGTTTTTTATTTATTTTTTTATATTTTTGTGTTTATACATCTGTACATTCTTAATGTTATAAAATGGTTTTGGTACTGTTCCTCTCTTACTAGGAGAACCCGTGTTGAGAGCAGGCAAGACGGTACAATTTACAAAAATATCTTTGCAAAAAACAAGTATTATTATTATGAAAATAAACTCAGGCGGGCCGGGCACAAATTTGCATTCGACGCACTACCATATTAGTTTGCGGGAGCTCGGCGTTCCAAAGGTTAAACACTTTTACAATTAGGGGCACGAGGAAAGTCAGATAATGGAAAAAATGGCCCCACTGCAAAAGGTTGTGCATTCCTGATGCCACGAAAAAAAAAAAAAAATTATTTATTTATTTAATAATATACGCCCTATATGGGCTTTTACATATAAAGTTAGTTATTAGTAAGACAGGTGCAAAGCACATCACAATAGGTTCAAAGATAATATATCGAACAAATACAGGAAAACATAGTGTATGTACCATTCTAAGTAATAAGTTCAGAGGCGAAAAATCAAAACATACCTTACATTCACTGTTACTTATACTCTAGACACATATATTAATGATTATACAGGATGTATGCAATAATCGTTTGTTTGTACTTGCATTCAGAGCAGTTGAAAATGTCTACTATATCTGAATATGAATTACCTATTGTGTGAAGTCGAGGTACCAGTGAATATTTGAATGACTCAGTACTGAGATTATTGTTACAATTAAATAAAATTTTAAATAGGGTAGTTCTAGTTGGAATATTAAATGTAATTAAACTGACGATATAAGGGCTGTCTATAAAACCATTAACAATTTTGAAAATAAATGTTATGATGTCAAGAATATAGTTTATTCCTCAAAACATTAGAGATAAATGGCAGTGACACAGTAGAAAAAATATCTAATATTAGATAGGTAACTATTAAAAAAGAACAAAAAATACCTTTTATTATGTTAAATGGATAACAATGATTAAAAAAATGTAGTGGAATTCTTTATCGAAGAATAAAAAAAATTCTTCATACAAAAAGCACTACTGACGGGTGTCCTCCAGTACGCGTGACGTCACGCATACCACCGCCTCTTACCGCTCGGATTCCGGCTGTTTTGGCAGTTAAAAAATTCTAATTTTGAAAATTAATTTAACTATGTAAACGAACAAAAAATATTGGTATTTAAATTTGAAAGACAACGTTCTGATAATTTTTTTGTAAAAGGACTCTCATAACTTATAGTAGGTAAAGATAGCATGATAATATCATAGTAAAACAGAAGTATATGAAATTAGTATAGTGAAGTATGTCATATTTATAAACTAATTCTAAATGTTACTTATACACTGAAAACTACCAATAAAACAAAATAAAAATAAATACAATTATTTATTGTGTGTACATGAAATGAAAACTTCAGGCAAGAAAAATATATGTAGTACGTAAAAAGTATATAAGTAAATCCAAACGATCAAAAATCAATATAATGTTCCTAGACTAATTGCGTCTGGAGAATTCTTATCAAATCAGACATAAAATAAACACGTAAATAGTAAATTAATTGATGTAAGTATAAACTAAACTGTTTTAACTCGTTCACTGTCGATCACTCCCATGTGAGTTGCATCATTGCCTCTCAGTCCCATGGGCGGACCAAGCCAAATTACTAATTAAGTGGATAAAAAAAAAACAATAAAAAATATGGCATATGTCAATCTAACAATAAGATAAACTTTTATTTATAATCGACATACATACCTATAATATTGGGTATGCATTTACAAACATCCAAATGAGTAACATAAATATAATGTAGGTAGTAGCATAACATAATGTCAGGAGAGTGGGTCGACTGTTCGGAATCCTCACGAGGTGGGGTGCTCCCTCATGTTATTTCTTATATGTATTAAATGTAACATGTTTGTAATGTATAAGAAATGAAATAAAACATTATCATTATAAGTTTAATGTGGAAACTAAAACTAAAGACATATATATATAGTACAAGGGCGGATAATATATACATATATGTAACACTTACTCTAAATATGTATCGTCGTCTGGCATATAATACCCCATGGATGTGAAATTTTCTCCAATATGTAGCACCGCTTCCAGAATAATGGTGTCCTGGTTTTTACTCTCTCCTGAATAAATTGTTTCAAATATGATCACATTCGTGGTCTTGTATACCGAACTATGAGGCTAAAGTATAGAATTTTAAAACTCCAAAAGGAATACTACTTTAGAAACCGATATGTATTGTTTTTGGAACTCTGATAAAATATTACTGATTAATATTATTGTATTTTTTCCATCATCAGTGTCCTCATCAGTTGGACCTAAACATACAATTCTTTTAGCCAAAACTTCTCCATGTGTTTCCAGCACTTCATCTGTATTTTCTAGCAGTTCTTGAACTGTCCCAATGTTATGCCGAACATGAAAACATTTCTCATGATCAAAGTTTATGTTTCTCAGAACAACAAGGATTTCTTGAAATGTTTGCAGGGTTTTAACATAATTAATTACATTGGCTTTTAAGTAGTATCTCAATTCTTTTTTTTGTGTGTAATGCATTCATGTTCTGTTCTGACCCCCTTGACACTTTGATTTGGATGTTTAGGATTTTCTTGTAATAACGTAAAGCAACTTCATGTTTACAACCATCTTCAAGGATATCATAAAGACACCTTAATGTAGACATTGTGTCAAGATGGCTTGCTCCCAATGTCATCATCCTTTTTGAAAAGACTTACTCGTACAATTCCAGGGCATCATCTATTTTTTCCATTGATTTATGTACTCCAGCAATGATTTGTTTTGTAATTAACATATAAGGGTGCTCTGTAGAATTCGTAATCAGTAAGCTCTGCACTTCTTTTAATTCAACCAAAGCTTCAGAGTATTTTATTAGACCTACAAGCGCTCTCGCTATGTTTGTTCTAGTCTCTAAAAGATTTGTGTGATTTGGACTTAAACACTTGCTTAGCTCCTCCAGTACTTCCCTAAATGCAGGGAAAGCCTTGTCACATTTCTCGATCTGTAAATGTACAATTGCAAGATTGTTCTTAGTCGACAATATATCTAGATGATTGGGCTTCAACTGTCTGGTTCTTCTCTTTAAAACATCTTCATATTCTTTCAAAGCTTCATCGTATCTCTGTAGGCTCTGTAATGCGCTCGCAAGGTTGTGTTGAGACGTCAATGTTGATAAATGATCTTCTCCAATTTTTTTTCTTTTCTGACTGTAAATCTCTTTGTGTTCTTTGTAAGCTTTTTCGTATTGTCCTGTGCTTTCCATAACAACTGCAATATTATTTCGAGTTTGTAAAGTATCGAGGTGCTCCTCACCCAAAATATGAAACCTTTGATCTAGAACGTATTGGAAGACGTCTAAGGCTTCGTCATATTTTCCAAGTTTCTCAAGAACAATGCCTTTATTGTTCCTCGCTGTTAAACTATCAGGATGGTCGGAGCCGAGGGAGGTGGACATTTTTAAAAGAACTTCTTCACATTTGGTGAGAGCCTTTTTATAGCTTCCTTGATCAGCCAGCAGCATGGCTATACTGCTTTCAGTTGCGCATGTGTCTCGGTGTGTTGTGCCCAAAACAACTTTTCTCACTTCTAGTACCTCTTCATACATTTTAAAAGGTTCATCAAACTCCCCCTGGGCTGCTAGCAATCCTGCTAAATTGTGCTTTGTCGTCATTGTAGATATATGTTTCTCACCGAAATCTTTCATTTTTGTTTTCAGAATATCTTTGTATTTTTGAATGCCTGTGCCGTAGTCGCCTAAGCCGTCTAAAATGACTGTATAATTATGATGATCTTGTAACTGTAACCCATCAATTGGTAAATCCGCGTACATTAGGAAAGCTTCTTCATATTTTTCCTGAACTCCCAACAACCTGGCAACACTACGCACAGTTAATAAAATGTCTTCATCATTGTCATTCAAAATTTCTTTTTGTATTTTCAATATTTCTTTAAATTCTTCGAGTGCCTCAGGATACTGCCCCAATTACTCTAGTGTTTGGGCAATGTTATGATGTGTTACCAGTGTTTGACGATGTTTGGCCCCAAAAGCAGTAGTGAATTTATCAAACACCCTTTTGTATTTGTCGTAGGCTTCTTTGTATTTACCCTGAGAATTGAGAACTCCCGCGAGACTTTGTTCTAAATTTAAAATGTCTTCCAAGTAATCTTCATCCCCCTGAAAACACTCCAATGATTCTAAAGCTTATTTTCCAAATGAGTACGCCTCTGATAATCTTACAGAATCATGCAGTATGATGACGACTTGCGGAGGTAATTTTGTAAATTTTCTCACCAATTCTCCGTACTTGCCTGCAAAAGCCCAGCTAGTCACAGCGTGCTGTACATTCTCTGTTTCCAGTGTTTTCTTAGTCAATATTTGAAGAGCCTTCTTCAAAGTGATTTCTTCCTAGTTACGTTTTTTCAGCTCAATATGTGTCACTTCTTGAACTAATCTATGAATAAACAATATACTCTGTTTTTGTTCCCCATTTATCATTGAATACTTTATGAGTAATCGCACAGCTTCTTTTACATCCATTTCGCTGCTGCCGATATCCAAAAACAAATCCCGTTTAATATTATTATGAGCAAAGTATGCAATGACGTTGAGTACTGTGATAGCTAACTGGCCAAAGCGTTCATTTTTTTTTATCTTGTCGACTGTTAAAGACCATGTTGTAAATGTGGTTAGAGAATAGGCATTATCGATTCCTCCGTGTTGTCGAGAGTTGAGTAACTCTTCTTTTTTCATTTCAAAGTCTTTTATATAGTCGGTGATTTCATAAAGTTTTGTTTTCTTCTGGTAGACAATGTAGGCAATAGCCTGTCTTATTGCCAGCGGATAATTTTGCAGTTTATTCACTAAAGTCTCTATTACAGAATCCTTGGTCCTATCATCTTCCAATATATTGAGACCCCTTTTGACAAACTGCACCGCCTCTTTCAGTTTCAATTCTCGCAACGGAAACGCTTTAATTTCTTCGACACTTTTCCATTCCTGTAATCGAGATGTTAGTAGTATTTGAGGTTTGAATGCACATTCAGTTTGGTTAGGCGTTAGCAAAGGTAAGAACTTAACTTCCTAAAAAAATCCTTCACCTCATCGACATTTACATTCTGTGCGTCCATCAACTCATTGACAACCTTTTCTGTTAAGCCAATAAAGTTTATTTTGTAAAACTTCTTACGTCCTTTTAAATATAAAGCATTTCCTGGCTGTAGAAAATGTGAGATAAAATGATTTTCACCAGTTTTGTCGATTTCAGCATTTGTGTAATTATAAAACAACAATCGTCAAAATCACTTGAAAATACTGGATGCTGGTCATAGTTCTTATTAAATACATTATTTTTATCTACAGATAAGAACGAAAGTATTTCTTCAGAGAAAAATTTCCACGCTCCCCTGAAAAGAACAGGGTATTGAAAGAGACCGCCTTGGTTCTTGTACTTTTGTGTTTAGCTTGTAGAAATATTACCTGCGATTTGTCATCTTTATGTTTATTGCTGCTCTGGTAAACTATATCATCAAAATCAAAGCCCTGCTTTATATTGGTACCCAGATGAAATGAGAACCCTTTGTTTTCTCTCTTTGTGTAGCTCTCAAAAATGAGAAATACCAATAGAACTATTTCATAAAGCTGCCCACTATAAGCCGGTTCTCCAATATTTTCATTATTATTCACGCTGTTGAGTTTTTTGTTTTTTTGTTTTATTTCCATTTTGATTATTTTTCTTTATATTATTTAAATTTGACGTTTGGTTCACTTCAGAAGTTACATTTTGGGAAGTCCCTTGAACTGCTTCACTTGAACTTTGTTCCTTCTGTTTAGAAATCTTCTTTGGTGGCACCATTTCGAAGTTAGTAATTAATGACTATATGTAATCCCATCTTATTTTGTTGAATAAGGTGTCTTCTTCTTTTGTCCACAGACGGACGTATATGGTTTGGCATCTCCTGAAATGATTTTATTATTACTTTGTGGATTAACATGTTTCGTGTATAAGCTAAGTGACAGATTTTTAAATGTTTTGTTTAATGAAAAGATTACGAGCTTATTATACATAGTAATAATAATTTATTTTTTATTATAACAATTTATTATTTCTTTTCTCTCAAATCAGGAGAATCAAATTGAAATAAGGTTTGTTATGAAAACGATTGTTTTTTATATTTTTTGTTTTGTGTCCATAATTTATAGTTACGTCCCAAAGTGTCTATGTCATCTTTGTGAATGCCGATTAGAATGTAAAATAAGACCAACCAAAGTTTCCAAGCCGTCACCCATCCAAGTACTGACCGCGCTCGATGTTGCTTAACTTCGGTGAACGGGCGAGAGCCGGTGTGTCACCATGCTATAGTCGTCGTTAGGGAATAATCTTGATAACAAATCACGTAATTTATCACGCAGGTAGGTACAATAAAATTATTCAATGGATGTAAATACCTTAATTTTTAGTAACACACATATTAATAAATTAGATTAAATGACTAATACCGGCAATTTATAAACGATCAACAACATGATGAGAAAGTCTAAAGGTACGATACCGAGGTCGGCGGCAGACTGCAAACCACAGTGGTAGATCGCAGTTTATAAACGATCAACAACATAATGAGAAAGTCTAAAGGTACAATACCGAGGTCGGCGGCAGACTGCAAACCACAGTGGTAGATCGCAGTCTGCAGCGACAAACCTCAGGCAACCAACACAACTTGTTTCAATAGTAGCCTAGAGAAATACGTTCTGAGCGCGGTATCATTATCACCTACCACTGCCACGCATCGCGACCGCAGGCTGCACTACCAATATTGTCACCGACTGCAAAAGTGACAACATGTATCTTATGTTTGAAAAATGCGTTTTTTTTTAAAATGATGATTAATTAATTTAATTCAATAATTAATCATAAATTATTATTATTTTTAATTTTTAATCAGTTTCTTTTTTATTCGAAGCGACTGCAAGTGGCAGTGTCGCCTGTTGCTGCAGTCTGCAGTTTGCGGTCTACCGCCGTCCTCGGAATCGTACCTTTAATGTATTCTAAATTGTTTAATTTTGTGGTTTTCTACATGACCACATTTAAAAAAAAATATTTTTTTGTTTTTATAATATTTTTTAGGTAGATTTATTTTTTTATACAGGGTTTTTTATAGATGTTCACACTTAAATGAGAACATTGCAGTTATATGCACTCAGTGAATATACACAAATTACATGTAATTACAAATAACCAAAGGATATACAAAACATAAAATTACAAAAACTCTCTCAATGATACATAATACAATAAAAACAAGAGACACAAGTGATATGTCATATAATTAGCTCAATCATTGTTACATATTTATAAGTAATAGCAAGACATTTTTTCTGAAACTGTACAAATTATCAACAAAAATAGATAGGTATAATGGGTGGTCTAGATTACATTCCTTGAACTGCTAGCTGAGCGATATTTGTAAGTTATCTTTCCCCCCCTTCTGCTGAACCAAGCTTGGCTCCTACAGCCTTGGACCTATTCAGTCGTATAACTTCTGTGTATAGCGTGAACATATGATCTTTAATGTACACCCCCACAAATATTTTGATATTATATTCCTCACGTGCAATAAGCTTTATGTACTTTCAGATTTTTTTAAAGTCCCAATTACCGTTTCGTCACGCCAGTGGTATTCTTGCAAGTCGCAACTTGTTAGAAGCTTGCACAGTCGAAACTTCATACTAAGATGTAGACGGTATAAAAACCTTGAGTTTACGCGCATTTTACTGGAATAATGAAAATCACCTTTTAGAGGGTTAGACCGTAGATCATAGATCTACATTAAAAAAAGCATTATTATATTATTATTATGATATTTATTAATCCTCTGAGTACATTTACCAAAAACTCACTTATGGAGAAAAAAATATTGTCATATAATATCTCCCCCTTAGAGGTAGATTCATACTAGGTCATATGCCATACTAGGTCATATGCCATACTAGGTCATATGTCATACTAGGTCATATGCCATACTAGGTCATATGCCATACTAGCTGTATGACCCATTGCGACTTTTACCTCTAATGGAATAATATTAAATTTTCATCTATTAGCCATCCCTGGATTCTTTAATCTTCTTTTCTATCTCTGAACTTGTTTCCATCATCTTTATTATACATATTTATTTCAAAGTCTCCCATTCCTCTTTGGTGATTTATAAAGTCCACAGCCAGCTTAAGGTCTCCGGGACAACTGCCATTCTGTTTAATAAAGGATTTTGAGAATTCTACCTTCTCTTCCTTGATTTCCTCTTTTAGGAAGTTTATGACTTCATCATCCTTCAGAGGCTCTATGAATAAAATCTTTGAGACATTGTTCCATTCTTCGTGACGAGAAGTTATTAAATTATGAAGAATTTCCGTTGAATGTTTTTGAGGCAATGGCATTTCACATAAGAAATTTTTGTTTTTAACGCCATCATACACAAATAGACATTTTTTTCTTAGAAAAAATGCAAATATGTCAGAAACAATAGTGTTGAGATCTTTTTCGCTTCCATCATTGTTTGTTATTTTAATCACAATTTTTTCTGCCAATTCATGAAAAGATTTAGTGAGGGTTGTTACACTCTGGGCGTTTATCCACAAGAGAGCTTCGTTATAGCTCATGTATTGTTGAATATATTGTTTTACCATCTCAGATTTGCCCAAGCCTTCATGCTCATTAAAATAAGATCGATTGGATATAACTACGGTCTTCGTTGAATTCGATGCACACTTTTTAAATTCCTCTAATATTTCCTTCAAATATTCTTCTCTACCGACGAAACCGACAACTGGTGGTTGAATGTCAAAACAAAAAAGAGGTTTACCGGATGGAAAACGAATCTCGAATTTCTCTGTAAGAAAGCCAGGATTAATATTCTTCCACCATTCTGCTACATCTGATAGTGTTTCGTTACAAGTATCATCAATGTCATTGGTAGGTAAAAGATGGTGTAATAATTTATTTTTAATTGTATCACCCAAGTCACTTTCTGCTTCTGGCTGTGGTAGATCTGTAACTTGGCGATGAAATCTTCAACTTCTTCTTCCTGAACCTCATCTTCTGGCAATGGTTTTTTGTTCAATTTTTTACTTTTCGTTTTCCCAAATTTGTTGAGTACTTTTATATTTAAGAAATCGATAATATCTCTTCTTTCTCCAAATTTAAATTGATAATATTCATTACTATAATTATCACCCAAATACAGAATGCTTTCTGAATTTGTTATATATTTAAACATTTCTTTCTCATCTCCACTAAAATCAAATTTGGCATTGG
Organism: Halesus radiatus; assembly: GCA_022606495.2. NCBI lineage: Eukaryota > Metazoa > Arthropoda > Insecta > Trichoptera > Limnephilidae > Halesus > Halesus radiatus. Next base: position 12,993 of record JAHDVE020004310.1, read on the forward strand.
TAAAATATATGAATTTGCAGTTTTTAAAATGGCATTTGGAAAATATGGGATCATCATTACCACTGTGAAAATGTTTCCTGATTTGTTGATAGTGCTCAAAGTACTTTCTGAACAAAAATATGTCATTGGAATCAGAAAATAGATCTTTATATGAAATGTCTTCCTTGCAAAGTGGATTTTCTATGAATTTGACAGCGAGGAATAATATTTGGTCATCTGGCGATGTATAGTTGTACTTGAAAACTGCATCAGAGAAGACTCCAGCTTTTAGCAGTTTAGTTCCCAGAAGGAAAGGCTTATTCCTATTTTTGCCCTCCAACAACAGGAGCGTCAATACACTGTGCCTGTACGAATAGCCGCCACTTCCAGATGTTCCTTTCCTTTTTTCTGCAATCGTTCCTGGCTTACAATTGGATCCTGTGACAACTCAATATGCTTGTAGATTTGGTCATAGTTATTTTTTAACGCTATTTCGGAGGGAGTTTCACCAACCGTGTTTGGTAGATTAATTGCTCCACGCAATATCAATTCCTTGACAATATTATAGAAGGCCTCAGTTGCTGCAATTGCCAATGGGCCTACTCCGTTACATTCCGCTGCTAAGCTTAAAGGTGTGTTTCCATCACTGTCAATTGCATTAACATTAATTACTTTATTTTCAAGTAAAACTTTGACGATTTGTTTTAGACCCAGTTTGGAAGCCCAGTGGAGGGCTGTTCTTTTGCTAGAATCTTCTGCATTAATATTTGCTCCTTTTTCTAATAACTTTTTTATTATATTTAGTTGTTCATTTCTAACTGCACTAATCAATTGTTGGTCGGGTAGAGAGTCCTCTTCAATGAAATCAGTCATTCTAAGTAAAATTTATTCATTTGCAGTTAGGAGGTAGAAAATTTGTACATGCAAATATAAATCACATAGAAAAACGATTTTAAGGAACTTTAGATTTTTACCTTTTCATTTGTTTTGAAAAAGAATTCCCTCCTAGGTTGGTATCAGCTCTGGAATTTGAACTCCAATGGCACTTATCTGCTGGGGTATTGACCAACTCCATTTAGCATCTTAATGATTTTCTGTAAATCTAAAATAAAAAGATGTGACTGTTTTTTTGTTTGTTATATATGCACATACACTATGTCAATTTTATAATAGATTTGTAATATGTTGAGTAAATGAGAGATAATATTTCATTCGAAATATTTACTCGTACACGAGTCATTTCGATGGATTAAATAATTTGGCCATAGATTATTATAATTGGCTTACCCGTTTTCTCCATTATTGTAACATGTTTATTGAAGCCTCATGCATATATAAATTTTTTTTGATTTTTTCATGAATAAGAATAGATAGAATATTTAGCAACGTATTATTAATGTAAAAGTTCAGGTGGAAATAAAAATAATATGTACATAATTTTTAATCTGATCAATAATCCTATTCTTACCAATTTGATTGATGAGAGGTCACTGGTTCCACGTATAATCTAGGATAAAATTATATCGATAGAACAGGTATGAAGCAGAGAAATATTTGTCCCCTTCTAAAAAATTATCCTTTTCGCAGAAATTAATAATAATAATTAATAATTATTTAAGTTTTTCCTTCACATTCATATTTTAGTACATGTCTCCAGTATGTTATATTGGCTCCTATAACTAGAACCCGGATGGAACATCACAAATGCTGGGCGGACTTGTAGGGTAAAATAGTAACTTTTTAAATATTACAAAATATGTACCTACAAACATATAAAATATTTTAGGTGAGTGTGTTTTGTTTCAGCTAAATACTAAAAATCTAAAAGATTTAGTCTTTTTCTTTTCGTAAGTTTTGCTTAGCTAAAAGGTAAGAAATCTTAGGGCTAAAGTAACTATAGCTTTTTGTCAGTTATAAAAAGCTATATCTTTCTCAAATACCACATATGCCAGTCTAAAATAAACGTTTTTATTACAAATAAAAATATATTTTGACTGTCTGTGTTCTACTTATAACTTACATTTACTGTCTTGTTCCTTCCATCTTCTTCTTTGTTCGGTTTGAGAGTTGATGGTCGCTACATACGTTTGATAGCGTCCTGTGCAACATGTGCGGACGCTGCACATGTTGCACAGGACGAAAAAATTGGCATTTAGCTTCTCCCTACATTTTGGAGAATCTTCCAGCAAGCAGTATTTCTCACCTCACTCAATATTCAAGTAAAAAGTGAAGAAGGATTTCATTAAAATGGTGTTGAGGATTGCAGCTGATGCTAAAACTTAGACCAATGGTTCTAAACTAGTTTTCCACGGAAGTATTCTCGAACTTGTTTAATTTTTCAAGTAGGTATTCTTGAGATTATGAAAGCAGTGAAACTTTTTGCTAATGCAGGCGGACCTTGGCTTTCGCACATTCGACTTTCGCACAATTCGCTATTTCGCACATTTTTGAAAAATCGTTTTTTTTGAAAATTTTTTTGGCGATAATGCAAAAATGTTTTGTTTCCGAGCAGTTGTTTCCCTGTCGCACTATGAAATGCATATGAACTAGGTCCGTATTGTGAAAAGTGTTACGTTCTGTTCGCACATATGCATTAACATGCGAGCGCAAGCGAGTCCGAACGCATGCGTTTGTATGTACTAATTTGTAAACACTCCCGTCTGATCTCGACAGGTTCAGTCAACGCACGTACCATTCGTATTGTTCTGCGAGTTTTGTTTCAAATATTTCATACCCATTTTAACATGAGTGAGAAACGAAGAAACTGCGAAGCAGATATGGCTAAAAAAATTAAGAACCCATAAACTTCATAAAATCGAAACGAAGACGGATATAATAAAACACTCTGAAAATGGAGAGTCTTATGCTTCAATCGGCCGTTCGTATGATACAAACAGGTCTACGATATGTTCAATATTAAAGAATAAAGATAAATTTAAAGAATATGTAAAAAATTTTGGAAATACATCATCAAAAATTGTTTCCAAAAGGCATGGCATAGTGATGGATGAAATGGAGAAATCTTTGTGTTATTGGATAAGTAATCAAAATCAAGAAAACATCCCTTTGAGTACTTCAATGATTCAAGCTAAGACTCTTAGTTTGCATAAAGATTGGAAGGCTAGACTAAACGAAGATTCTAACAGTGTTTCATGCAAGTAACGGCTGATTTTCAAATTTTAAAACAAGGTATTCTTTACACAGTATTAAATTCACTGGAGAATCAGCTGATGCGGATGAGGATGCTGCAAAAGACTTTAATTCGTCATTATCGAAAATTATTGAAGATGGAGAATATACCTTTAGTCAAATATTCAATGCAAATGAGACTGGTTTATTTTGGAAGAAGATGCCTAATCGTACATTCTTATCAAAGGACGAATCAGTTGCCCCTGGTCATAAACCTTCTAAAAACCGATTCACATTGCTTCTTGGTGGAAATTTAGCTGGTGATTTAAAATTGAGGCCAATGTTAGTTAATCAAGCAGAAAATCCTAAAGCATTGAAAGGGAAAGATAAAAAATTGCTTCCAGACATTTGAAAATCGAATACAAAAGCCTGGGTTACTGCTATAATATTTAAAGATTGGTTCACTTCACATTTCGTACCAGCAGTAAGACATTATTGTGAAGTTAATAATTTATCATTTAAAGCATTATTAATCTTAGATAATGCTCCAGGACACCCAAAAATCTCTACAAAATTTATACCCGGAAATCAATGTTGTGTTTCTTCCCCCAATACTACGTGTCTCATACAACCCATGGACCAAACGGTGATAGCTACGTTTATATAATATTATATGCGGTTGATAATGAATCAGGTCATCAAGGCAACTGACATGGAAGGTGGGCCAACATTAAAAAGATTTCTGGAAGAATTATAACATATGGAACACAATAAACAATATTGGAGACGCATGGGCTGAAATAAAAGAGTCAACAATGAAAGGTTCATGAAAGCAACTATGCCCACAAATGATGAGTGATTTCATAAAATTTGATGAAACTTCAGAAACCATCACACTTGAAATAGTTCACCTAATGAACGAACTAAATCTAGATGTTAACAGTGAAGATGTTAATGAGATGATTGAATCTCATCCTGAACCCTTGACTAATGAATTTCTAATGGACTGACAAGAGAACGAAAATAGTAAACAAATTGAAAGTGAGGAAGAAGAACCAGAAGAAATCATCAAGACCTTAATAATAAAAAACATGAACGAAGCTTTTACGCATCTCGAGACATTTTTGAATATTATGGAAGAATGTGATCCCAGTGTAAAACGCATATCCAAGTGCGTAGGGTGATCCATAATAATACTGCATGTTTCAGAACTCTTTACGAAGAAAAGAAAAAAGTAGTAAAATACAACTAACCCTCGACAAGTTTATTAAGAGATTATAATTTTTATTTAATATGTACTTAGTTAGTAATTTTTGATAAACAAAAATTTTAAAGTACAATTTTTGATGTTTTTTTTTTACATCCCTCTACTTTCGAACATTTAACTTTCGCACACATTTTCAGGAACCAATCATGTGCGAAAGTCGAGGTTCGCCTGTATCATATTTTTTGAGAACTGGGTTTGTCAAAATTAACCAATATCAAACCTAAAAAATGCTGAAGACATAACAAAAACCGGGAGCTATATCGCATAATTGACCTAGCCACTAATATTTTAAATATGTATTTTTTAATTGAATAAATAATTAATAAAATTAATTTTAAAAGGACAGTTTTCTAAATCCTTTACTAAGTGAAAATGGTTTATTATCTTATGATCGAGTACTGATTTCAACTTCTTGTCTTTCTTATCATGTTCTATATAAATATTTAACTATAATGTCTCCTCTACATGATGGGCCATCAGCTGACCGGTGGGATGGCCTGGCGATGCCCGGTGATATTTGCAATGCATCTACACGATGGCGACGTTCAGTTCTACTTTCAACGTACTTCAAGATGGACGTGCCGCTGCGCCAATATGTCTTGTTAAAAAACTAGATGATTTGTTTTTTATTTGTATATTAGGCAATGACATTACAAACAAATGATATTAGGTACTATTCAAACTATGGAATGTTTTTTTATAATGTGTTATTGTTTTATTTTTTCTCTCTTCCAATAACTTTAGACTCTAGACCATTAAAAAAAGGAAATAAATTCAGATATGCTCATTATACCGTTTTAGTACTATGCTTATTTTACAAAGTATGGATATAAATTGTTTCAGATATTCTGTGTTTTTAAGTAAAAAAAAGTATGGTATTCAATAAAAATGCAATAACTTGGACAAATATCAATCAATTTTGATGATTTTTTTTGAAGTTATGAAAGTGAAAAATGAAATTTTACAAATATTATAATTCTAAATCAAACTGCATATTTACAGCTACAAAAAATATTAAAAAAAAACAAAAATACAAAAAGATTATTTCACTTCACAATTGTGTTTTCCCGTGGTCCATGTAGTCCCTTTTTACAGCGAGCGCATATGAGATTGGACCGCCTTATCTCATTTGCTTTGCTGCACACATTCTTTTATAGGAACAAAGGTCTCGTTGTCCGTAGTGCCGCTGTCATTTGATACATTACGATCATCCGCAATAGAACTAACTTCTGACATGGTGAGAAGTATAGATTCACCTTAGGGTGTATTTATTTTAACAGGAAAAACAATAAATACAGTTATCAAGACACGCACCAACCGCAATATGCCATGCTCAAATAGAACACGTGCTCTCCCGAGGACGACAAAAAGCACACTGAAAATTGCAGCGCAATAGTGCTGCGTCACAATTTACATAACTAAAGCTTACAGCGCGATGGCGCTGGGCCGCACTCTAACGCTTAAGACGTTTTCACTTAGCATAACTTGTTTTAAAAAGGTAGTGTGTCAGTACCTGCTGTGAGTTTTGAACTTGATCGAATATAATAATAAAAACATTTATTTCTCAATAAGTTACTTTGCATATTTTATTTTTACATATTATAATATAATTTTAGCGATCGACAAAAAGGTCAATGTTTCTTTATTTATTTTATTTTAATACAACATTTGGAGACCCAGAAGTAATAATAATATTTATTTAACGTTTATTTTTATATTTGGGATTTTATATACATTCATCAAGGAATAATAGAACAGTTTTACCTAACAATAAAACTTGTATTATGTACTTAGTTTTATTTAAAACCTATAAAGTGAGATAAACGTTATCATTTTGCTGCCAAATCCACGTTTCTCACCTATATTCGTATGTAATTCTCGATTTAAATATCCTGCCATGTCACCTAGTAGTTCCATTTCTCCCTCTTCGAGTCCTTGAGTGCCATGATCTTTCTTTTTTTGTTCCTTTCAAATTTTAAATCAAGAAGAGCGTAGATATTTTCCAGTTCTTCTTATACTAGAGAGAATTGGAGGGTCTGTTTTTTATTCTCTCTTTCTCAAAAAAATGAGATTTAAATTAATCCAGCTTCCTCGAGAGGTCAATGGGTTTAGCTCAACTCGCTTTTTTCCCACTCTCCCTCCTTTTCTAGAAAGAAAATAGGGAAAACTAAGGTTTACAACCCATCAAATTAGTTTTTTTTGGGGGCTAAAAAAAAAAGAATTTTAAGAATAGTGTCATCACTTGTCCAAACTACTGCCATTACGTTAAAAAAATGTTTCGAAGCTACGTAAATACTACTAACTAGGATGTCAACTCCGGGGCACGTTCAAGCGAACACTGAGCAGTTGGCCGTGTGGAGAGGCATACCGCCATTACTATTCTTTGATGTGCGGATGAAAAACCGATAACGAGCCAATCCCAGACCATCGCACCGTGACATAAGCCATCCGACGCCACTATGCCCTCCACATGATGGGCCGTCCGTAGTGGGCCAGCTGTAGAGGAGGTATAAGTTCCTATTTTTGTATAAAGTAACAGGCTCTACAAGATTTAAAACTAATAATGCCTACTCTACACTGCTTCAAAATCAACAAAATTTCCTTGTTTATGAATAATCCATACACAATATTTGATTTCCTCCTACATACAAATAATAATAATAATTGGATGATTTCTATAGCGTCGTTTTTGTGAAAAATCACTTCAAGGGCGCTGCTACTAACATGTAACATCATATTGGGTGGGAAATGTTACTTGCCAAAAAAAATCTTGAGTAACAAAAGATAAGTTCAGGTAGTTAGAGTAGTTTTATTTTTATTTTTATAAAATTGCATAACGGAGATGATGATAAGATTTTTAAAAAAAATGCATTTTGATGGTGAGGTAAAAGGTTGATTTTAATTGTCGTACACCAAAATAGTTGCCTTTTTAAAAACATATTATAGTGTATTTGTCTTTTCATAATATCATGAAATAAAAACGACTAGAGTTAAGAGAAGAATGTAAAGGCACTATAAATAATCACGAAATCTAACTAACCAATTTATTAAAGTTGAATGACCGATTTTCAAACTGCAGTTGACGGTTCTTGTTCCTCTCCGCACCAAATTAATGAAGGTGTACCTCAAGGATCCGTTCTGTAACCGATTCTGTTTTGTTGCATATAAATGATCTCGTTGAATGTGCACCAATATATTGCTACGTAGATGACAGCACCGTTCGCAATGGTTTTCTTTTCGATTAGCTCCCTTCCACTGTTGCCGTCCGAACGGCTTGGGAAGCATTGAGAATAAAAGTTGACCACCACCTCGAGAAGGTTCGTGCCCGGGGTAGAGCTAACTTGGTCAGCTTCAACGTCTCAAAAACTCAAGCGGTTCGATCTGATTGACAATCCTTTCTTAACAGACCGACTGCCATCTCTAATGCACAGACGCAATGTCAATATGCTGTTCTACAGATATTTCAATGGAACCTGCTTTAAGGAGCTAGCAGTGTTGATCCCATCTGGGCAGGTATACATACGTGAAACTCGACGGACACGAGCGGAACATTAGTTCACAGTTAATGTTGGCTTCATGAGAACGGGTCATTTTGCTGACTCGTTTTTGTGTAAATCGGCTTGTATGTGGAACGATCTACCGGCATCTGTCTATCCATCTATATTTAATCCGGACCTCTTCAAGGCCCGCATTAACAAATCCCATCCTACAGCTCCCTCCTTAACCAGCCTCACAACGCTGTCCAACTGGGTAGCGGTATAGTTCCCCTGCATGTGCTTTATATATACAGGGGCGCTCTAGTGGGGTATCACTTTAAAAAGAAACATTTTAAAAATTTATTTGTATACTACAAATAATCAGAATACATAATAGGCGTACTTATTGCCTAGCATCAATTTTTATCAACAACCCCATAGTTAGTTATGTTATTTTACCTTTACCCTCAGTGTATGGTTTTACAAGTTCCGACGCTAATATATATAGATATAGTCATGGTATAGTGGATTATGTAGATTAAACTTATGTTTATTTTAAATACACCGAAAAAAAATTAATACGTATGATATATCCTTTGATATTACCCATAAGTAATGACCGAATTCACTGACATACTTAACTTTTAAACATGTGCATTTTAATTCTTAATAAGTCCCAGACTAGACAGGCCATAAAAAAATGCACAAAGGCTAGCCGCGTACATTTTGTTCAAACCATGGTAAAGCTTAGAGTCATCGTAAAAGAACCCTTAGCTAGCATTTCGAAAGCAGATAGAAAGTCGACATTATTTTACAAAAGGACAGCAATAAAACCTAAAAGGACATAAGCGTGTAATAAATGAGCGGCCCGCCAGACAATACGGGTCATAAAAGGATCTCTAAAGATGGCAACAGGACCTCTCTGACGAGAAGACAGTCGGTTTTAGGCTTCCGCTCAGGAAGGTACCTAATCTCGCCCTTCGGAGAGGCTGCCCAGGCCCTCTGACGATAGTTAGTGTCACGCTTCCGACCCAGAAGGGAGCACGATCTCCGCCCTTCGGAGATTTATTGCAGAGACCGCTCAGGCTCTGCACCGCGAGTGAGTTTTACGCTTCCGCCGAGAAGGAAGTCCGATATCCGCCCTTCGGAGATCTACCGTAGGAACCGCCCAGGCTCTGCACCGCGAGTCGACCCCACGCTTCCTCCCAGGAAGATACTGATCTTCGCCCTTCCGAGATCTACTGTAGGAGTCGCCCAGGCTCTGCACCGTGACTCGACCCCCCCGCTTCCGCCCAGGAAGATACTTATCTTCGCCCTTCGGAGATCAAACCTTCGAAGACCAGCCAATGGACCCTGGACAGCCATCAGTAAAGGGAAGTGCGTCTGAACTCTCATTATAATTTTTCCACCCTGTCATCCTGTGAATACTCACGCAAAGACTTTCACGAAATATCATACCTGAATATACAAACCTTTACGTAGGATAACTAAGACTTTCCCGTATTATTAAGCAAAGTGAATCTCTAACTCTAAGAATCAACTTTCCCGTATAATTAAGCCAAGTGAATCTCTAACTTTAAGAATCAACATTCTCATATAATTAAGCCGGTGAATCTCTAGTTTTAAGAATACAAACTTTTACGTAGATTTAAGAAAAGTGAATGGCTAATTTTAAGAACCGTAGAATTAAGTACTTAACTCTAATTTTAATGATATTTTATACTTAATTAAGATTAACTTTAGTTTAAGAATAACCCCACGATTATAAGAATAAATGCCTTATAGAAAATACATAAATTGCTTTTCAGTTCCTAACCTTTTTGCGTTATTCCTATAATTATAACCCAGTGCATTAATTAGCGTCTTATCACGTAAAATATTATATAATTAAAAATGGATCCCTAAAATTGCAACATGTTTTGAAATAGGTAGGTACTTAGTGAATACTAAATAAGCCATGAGAGCTAGTCTTTTATTTTTAGTATGGCAACATTGCGGCTCGCTGTCGCTGTCAAACTTGGAATCTGTCGTGGAAATAACAATATAAAATTATTGTCATATATATTATTATTTTATCTAGTGTTTTATAGAGTATTTATAGGAAAAATGGGACTGTTTGGCAAAACACCTGAGAAGAATCCTAAAGATTTGGTAAATAACATTGGAATACATTTACATTGTTATCTTCTTGTGTTCATTTCGCCATTTAACCAACCCCACCTTTACAGGTGAACGAGTGGACACACAAATTGAGGAAAGAAGGCAATCAACTCGACCGCCAAATAAGAGGTGACTCATAATATGTTATAGATTAATTTGTTTACTTACTTAACCTTGTTTTTTCTGAAACATAATTTTTACTACTGACAGTCAAACTGATCTTCATAATAATAAGCTAATTTGTGTTATAAAAAAATGTGTTACTTGAAAACATCGTTATATTTTTAGTAAATCTGCTCAAGATCAACGGCCTTTCACATTACCAACAAAATTCTTATAAATTTATTAAGAAATTTAAGATCTTAGCTATAAATCGATATTGACTGCTTCGCTTTAGGTTATTTTTATTTTTTTATTTAGAAAAAACCCAAACTAAGAAGTAAAAACTATATTAAATATAATATAATTTATGTTACCTACATATAAAATAGGTTTTTAATTTGTTTTTTTTTTAAACTCAAAAACTATCCTATAAATCATACAAATATTTGAAACTTTACCAAGCTTTAAATCAGAGATGGGAAACATCCGGCCCGCAATGCTTTTTACTCCAGCCCACAAGGTCTTTTGATCCGGCCGGCTAAAAGCGCCGAAAGCTTGTTTTTTTTATTTTTATAGTAGGTTAAGTTTTTTTAAACTTTTTTATCGCTTCTGTTTTGTTTTTTGAACTGGACAACTTTCAAATTACGTAAACTCTCTAACCGCTCTACCCATACGAACGTATGTGATAAGCTGCTATATTACGCAACAAGCCGTATCCCGTACGTTCAGGTACAAAAAAACTATACCCGAAACCCGCAAAACATTTGTATACGTCAAGTTTGCTCCTGCGTCATCTCGTTTATTATTTCGAGGTCAGCCGAAGCTACTACTTTTTGAATAATAACCCAAAGGACGGGCGGTTAAATAAAAAATAAAATAACCTAATTTATTTATTTATTTATTTATTCACGCCTAGAAGGCTTTTACATGTTGATACATTTATCACATAGTTTTACAAAGGAGTACAATAATGTACACATAAAATAATAAATTAAGTGTAAAAGAAGTATGTAGGTACAATATAACAGTATGTAGTTACAGCGTAATTATCGCAATGAATAATAGTTTAACCTGTGGTTACATTATAACAGCAGGTTGTACAAAAGAGTATTAAAAGTAGTTAAGTGCATAATATTATAACATAAGTATAAAAGAAGTGAGAAGGTAGATACTATGTTAGTGGCTAGTTTCAGCGCAATAGGTGGGTAATAAAGGCAGTAGATTTATAATTATTATGGTATTGTAAAACATGAACATTTTATAATATACGCATTTATAAAACAACAAACCATTTAATAAAAATAACAATAAAAAAACTTAATAAATTTAATAAAAACATTCAAATAAACTGATTTTTAGCTTGGACACAGTGTTGTAACGGTAAATATCAATTGAACCATTACTCATTACCAAGTCTGTGCAATCTTTGAATAGGTGAGTTCTCGAAAAAAAAATTTTTTTAGAGACGTTGGATTGTTATACAGAGCCATCTGTCTCGTATTACGGATAGGTATACGCAGGGTAATAAGGCTTGTTAAATCCAGGGCGTCCAATCTGCCATTTGCTATTTTGAAGAGACATACTAAATCGCTCACTGTGCGCCTAGATGATAAATCAGTTAGGTTAAGTAGGTTCATTAAAAATGTATAATTAAGATTTTCGATTGGAATACCTAACTTGTAATTAATAAATCGAAGAAATTTATGCTGCACTCTCTCAATTTTTTGTTGGTGAATCTTATAAAATGGACCCAGATTGTCGAATTATACTCTAAATTGCTTCTCACCAATCCAGTGAACAGTAATTTAAAGGATTTAATTAATTTGAAAACTTTCACCGTTCTCAAAATAAATCCCAAACATTTCATGGCCTTATTAGTTATTTCATTAATGTGGGGAACAAAAGTAGTTTGCTGTGAAAAATTATACCAAGGTCTTTTATTTGCTCTATCCTTTTTAGGTGAATGTTGTTGATGCTATATTGATACGTGATGGGATTTTTAATTCGAACAAAAGTTATAGATTGACCTTTTTCAATATTGAGAAACAGTTCATTACGAATGCACCACTCTTGTAGCCTCTCAAGATTCAATTGCACTACGTAACAGTCATTGAGATTAGTAATAGTTTTGTAAATTTTAAGATCATCAGCGAATAGGAGTATCATAACTCCATCAAAAATAGTAGTTATGTCGTTGATAAACAAGGAAAACAATACTGGTCCCAAATGTGACCCCTGTGGAACGCCGCTGAAGATTTCAAACTGGTATGAGAAGTGTGAATTGAGTTTAACCGATATTTTTCTTTTGTGTAGATAAAATTTAAACCATCTCAAAATATTCCCGGTTATTCCAAGAGTACTTAATTTATATATAAGAATTTTATGTGAGACTTTGTCGAATGCCTTACTAAAATCTGTGTACACTACGTCTTTTTGGAGACGCTTGTGCATAGTTTTGAATAAGTGTTCCTCATAAATCATTAAGTTTGAAAGAGTCGATCTTTTTGCCATGAAATCGTGTTGTAGATGTGAAATTACTTTATTAATTTCAGGCGAGAGTTTGGTAAGCAGAGCAGATTCAAATAGTTTCGGAATTAATGATTGAATACATATAGGTCTATAGTTGGAAGTATCAGATTTATTTCCTTTTTTGAAGATTGGAGACAGAAAGCTTGTTTTCCATTTCTTCGGAAAGGTGCCAATTTTTAGAGACAAGTTAAAAAGTTTAGTAAGAGGATAAGTCAAGACTGATAAACATTTAAATAAAAAGATTGGGGGTATGTTATCGGGACCAGCTGATTTGTTAAGATTTAGGGATTTCAACCAACTAACTAACTAACCATCACGCCGTTTCGCCGCAGGGGTAGGCAGAGAGGACGGACCGCCAAACAACTCGATCTTGGCATACACTTCTTGCTTCATTCACATTCTTACAACGCCTCATACATTCTCTTCTGTTATTCCGACTTCTGACATGGCCCGACTCGAGTATTTGATTCACTTGATCATGCCATGTCTTCCTCTTTAGTTCTAATATCACTTTCTTCAAATATATATTGATTAAAATCGATCTTGTTGTCATTATTAGTTGTTGAAGCGTCGAGCAAAGGAGAGTCGTTTTTAGTATCATAGACTTTGCTGAAGAATTCAGCAAATAGATTAACGACTTCTTGAGGATTATTGGCCATTTTCTTATCTAGATACATGTTAGAGGGAATACCAGAGTCATCGATATTAAGCATGTTTGAAAATTTATAAATATTCTGGGGATTGGCAACAGCCAATTCTTCACAGTTTTCAATGCACTTTTTGTAACATAATTTTGACATTATTTTAGTATTTGATCTTAATTCATTGAATTTTGTGTAATCTTTAGGATCCCGTGTTGATTTGTAAACTTTATGAGCAATTTTTTTGTCTTTGATTGTATTGATGAGATCTTTACTAAACCATTTTGGGTATTTTTGAACAGTAATTTTAGAAATAGGTACAAATAAATCAATAGCACTGTTTAGAATTGAGTAAAATTTATCTACCATTTCAATTATGTTTACTCCCACATCCAAAAAGTTCCAGTCAGCGGAGGATAAAAGATTATTGATTTGATTAAAATCTGCTTTGAAAAACTTCAATTTTGCAGATGCAGGTGGAATCTTTTTCGTTAATGAACTGTGGTATTCAATCGCTAATGGAGGGTGATAATTGTCAATTGGAAGAACAGTTTCGGCAGATGCTGATACATTAATAAAATAAGAATTGGAGCACACTAGATCGAGAATACGAGAATTTATATTATATACGTAATTTAACTGCCGGAGGTTTAGAAAATTTGACATTTCGATAATTTCATGGTTGATGTTATCCGAGCAAGAAGTCTTATTGTTTTCTATGTCCCATACAACATTAGGTATATTGTAGTCTCCTGTTAAAATAAAGGTAGCTTCAGGAAATCTCCTTCTCATTGCTTCTACTTCGAGGTAGTGGTCTTTATATAATTGAGTGTCAGAAGAAGGAGGAATGTAGATGCAGCCGACTATAATTTTTTCCTGTTTGGTAGATACCATGATTAACAGTTGTTCTAGATTTGTGTAGATGCAGTTTTCTTGAATTAAGTTTTTTATTTATGGATATTAACACACCGCCTCCTCTAGCTTTCTTATTGGTACTTTTACTTCTGTCACATCTGTACACTGAATGTTCGAAGAAACCCAACTCTGTACTTTTGATGTTGCTATTTAGCCATGTCTCAGTGAAAGAGTAAATATCATGATACATTGTAGGTAAGGTTGATTTCAAGTCCTGTAATTTAGTTCTTAGTCCACGTACATTTTGATAGAAAATTTGTAATTTAAATTTTAGTTTTTTGGATGTAGTTTAACGATAGAAGGATTGTTGTTGACATATTTGATTGTTATGTCGGTCTCACCAGAAGTCTTTCTAATTTCTAGTTCATTTCTGGGGTCCGTTAATTGTTTCCGCTGCAGAAATGATAGATCCTGGTACATCCGGATATTGTTTTTCAATGCATGTTTCTTGCTTAAAAGAATTTTAGGCCATTTTGCATCCGGAAACTCAACTTTTATTCCTCTTGGTTTGTCAACATTTCTTTTACCCAATCTGTAAATTTTTAGGCCAAGATTTATTGTTGAAGTATCAATATCAGACATTATTTTCTTGACAGATGTTATGTCCATATTTATTGATTCTATCTGAGATAATGACGTACTCTCTGGAACGTTATGAATTCATTTCAGCAAGGATTTCGCAGACAGTTTGGGTTTGTGAAACTGCAGGAATGCGCACATTCGGGGCTATGTTTTTATGAGCTACTAATTCACCCTCGATAGTTGCCATTTTGACTGCCATTTGGGCGATTGTTCCTAATATATCATAGGAATTATTATAATGTTTATAGTTCTATTTTTGTGAAAAAAACCGAGCATGAAGTGGTTAAAGCATTTGTCGTCTAGGATTCACACATTACTGGGGTATGAGCACATGAACTGGGAGTCGTATGTCTCTTAAATGAGCCGTCATTCAATTGAGTCGTACGAGAATATTGAGCTGATACCGTGACTCCCGCTCTTAACAAAATGCAGCAAAAAGGTTCCCTGCCGAGGTAGCAGGGAAATGTTCTTAAAAAAAACATAATATTTTACTTTTGTTTCAAATTATTTAGCCATCCAAAGAGAAGAGGACAAAATAAAAAAATCCTTAAAGGAAGCCGCCACGAAGAATGACAAACAAGTTTGCACAATTTTGGCTAAGGAAATTCTCAGGTCGCGCAAGGCTATCACCAAAATATACATCAGCAAGGCTCATCTTAACTCAGTTCAACTGCAGATGAAAAATCAACTTGGTAAGTCTTTTATTCACTGTTTTGAAAGGTGCCTTTTTATATTTAATTCAATTATTTTAAAAACATTGTCAATTTTAAAGCTTTTTAAAATAAATTAATTACCATAATATACATACATACTATAAAGCAGGATTCAGTGTACATAGTATATAAAATTTGTATAAACAAGATTTATAATAAAAGTTGGTACTAGCAGCAACAAAGCTTGCCGTTTAAAAGCAGTATATACACTGACCTCAGAATTAATAGACTTGCCCTGAGTACGATTTCGACGGCTGGAGGTAAAGGTCACGTGACACCCATTTTGGCACCAGCTTAGTTCACTGCTGTCCAAGTTTGTGTAGCGTGATTTTGACTGTAGTAAGTAAATTACAAAACGTTTATTAAAAGGGTCAAACTACATATGCTAACAAAATATTCGGTTTTTGTAAACAAGACGAAACCTTTTTACTTATCTGCTGTTTTACTTAAATGGTGGCACGGCTAGCTCACCTCCCTCATTTTGGTTTATTACCTTTGTGTTTTTGGGCATATCTATGTATTATTTGGCATATGAGTATATTTGTGCATTTTAACATACTGAGGAGTGTATTCCTTAATAACTTAGATATCTTTTCCCAAGGAATTCATTATCCTTGTCACTATTAGCCCTGTGTCCATTTTAACAACATTTAAATCTGATATTTTTTTAAATTATTTTAAAGATAGCCTTACTATCTTTTTTCCCATTGAACATTAATAAAAATAATGAACCAACAATAGTGGTGTCTTGTTGTGTCGAACATCTTCACCTCTTCCGCGATGTTTGGCGCTGTGATAGTTTTAATTGATTAATTAATTATATTGTCGGCACTTGTACGGGGCCGGGACCAAGCGGAAAATAAATGTTTGATTTTCGTAACTGGTCCGGCTCCCCTAGCCAAAAGAAACATTGTCCTTTTGTGCAAACTTATTAATATATTGTGCCGGTGGCGGGGAGTGTCCCGTCACTGTTAATTTTGAATGACCAAATAAACGAAAGAGCGAGGCAACGCGGTGTGAGGGAGACAGGGGTTGTCGGATAAAGTTTTGCGACACTACCGGCGCGGAGATGCGCCGATAGCGTCGCGAAAATCCAACCAGAGTGCTCGGGATAGCACCTGGCAGGGGTTACAAATAGAGCGCAAAAACAGCTATTTGTCAGTCAGCCAGCCACTCTCGCCCCGACAAACACTTCACTACCTCGACTGCCCTACCTCGCTCTGCTTCTACCGACATGCCTTCTTCTTCATTCTTACCACGACTGACCCTGGACCCCTCCCGGAGAACCACCACCCACTGGACCCAGACCCTCGCATCAACCACGGACATGGCCCACAGAGCAAATTTGTGCAAAAGGATTTTGATTTCCAAATTTATACAATAAAGTGGTGACTGCAAAGTAATTTTTAATTCATTTATTAATAATGACGCAACAAATTGAATATCAATCTTTTGAAGAAATTATAAAAAAATGAAATTAGTTATTCGGATTGGTTGAGAAAAGATTATTTTTGTGAAATTTATTAAGTCTTGAGGCCCCATATGGGCACGCTACAGACCTGCCCTGCCTGCCTCCTTTTACATTATCAGATGTAGAAATTAATGTTTTCATAATTTATTAAGTCTTGAGGCCCCATATGGGCACGCTACAGACCTGCCCTGCCTGCCTCCTTTTACATTATCAGATGTAGAAATTAATGTTTTCATAATTTATTAAGTCTTGAGGCCCCATATGGGCACGCTACAGACCTGCCCTGCCTGCCTCCTTTTACATAATCAGATATAGAAATTAATGTTTTCACAATTTTGATGAAGATAGTTTCTAAATTATTAAAAAATACCGTTTACTTCTGGTGCTAGACATAATACGCTTTTATGTAGCTTAGAAATAAAATTACTCTTTAAATAGGCGACAGCGCTATTTCTTGTACAAAGTTGACTTTTTTTGAAGAATTTTTGTATCAGACGAAAATTGCTATGATGCTCAAATTTTTGTTCTCTAGCAGGAAAAAAATCGCTGTTTATAAAGGGATATGTCGCATGAACTTCATTATATACTGAACCAGTTCACTCACCAATTCACTGTTCTTGCAAACAGAAGTTTAAAAAAGGATACGTTGCCATTTAAAATCATGTACCCATGTGTTTAATTGGCTAGGTAGGTAGCTGTAATGTCTTAAACCCTCCAAGTGTTTTTCCTTTTATATGTAGGTAGCTATGTTTAAAAAAAACATTAACTTCATTCAAAAGAACAGTTTCATTTAATAGAAACAGTATTTTTGCGGATCATTTCACAATCAAATTGCACAAATTTGGAAGTTTTGTACAAAATAAGTGTGTCAGACATAATGGCACACAGGCGAACGTAGGGGCAGCTGATCCCGATCTGCGAAGATGGCTGGAGGGGAGGGAGACACAACCTATCGTTCCCTTGCGAAGGGGGAATGATATCGACAAATTGACGACTTTTGAATTTGCGCAAAACTCCCTTTTGTTCAAAACTTCCAAATTTGTATAAAATCCTTTTGTACAAATTTACTCTGCGGGCCTTGTTCGTGTGATGATGCTCGGTCTGGGTCCAGTGAGAGCCAGTAATCCGATGGGAGTCCAGGGTCAGTGGTGGTCAGAGAGAAACAAGGCGAGTAGGGTAGAAGTCATAGCGGGCTGAGCAGTTGAGGGAGCAGAGGTGATGTCAGGGCGAGAGTTGCTGGCTGACTGACAAATAGTGGTTTTTGCGCTGTATTTGTACCCCAGCCAGGTGCTATCCCGAGCGCTCTGGTTGGGTTATTGCAACGCTACCAGCACATTTCCGTGCCAGTAGCATCGAGAAATTTTATCCGACAAAACCTATCTCCCTCGCACCGCGTTGCCTCGCTCTTTTGTTTATTTGGTCATTCATAGCTACCTGCACAATATATTTGCATAAGTTTGCACAAAAGGAAAACGTTTCTTTTGGCTAGGGTAGGTGGGCTAGTTTTAAACATTTATTTTCCGCTTGCTCCCATACAAGTGCCGAAATATAATTAATTAATCATTATTAAAACTATCGCCACGCCAAACATCACGGAAGAGGCGAAGACGTCCGAGACACTAACTATTGGGAATAGCCTTGTCAATTATTACAACGACTTGCAGCTGAATATCTTTGACTAATTCTAATGACTCATGTATTATTTTTAGCCACACTGAGAGTAGCCGGCTCATTACAAAAATCAACAGAGGTGAGCACCATTTGTTTAAATATTAATTTATAAGTTATTGCCTATTCAAATATTATAAGGAATTCTTTTTAAACATTCACTGTTTAACGATTTGCCAATGTGGAAGTAGTGAAAAAAATATCTCGTTAAGGGCGTTGCATCAAACAAAGAGTATTTTGTTTGATGTATTCTAAAAAATATCAAGTTTGGGTCTCCTCTTATATATGGGTGGCATAGATGACATAAGAGTGGTTGCCTCATTGCTGAGGATTGCGACTCTCAATCCAATTGCCTGATGAACCCGGCTCCTCCACTCTCCACGGTGTGGCGCTGTGTGGAGAGCCTTGGACACCATCGTTCCGGACGCCTATTACACTTTATCTTCCTCTGCTTCTCCCGCTTACCATTTTGCTGAGCTTCTCCGGGTTCGGGATCTCAGTTTGGCAAGAGGCGTGTCCAAAGTACCTCAGGACAGACAGTCTTGACAACCTGTTAAGCCCTATATCAAAATATCATATTCGGGTGTCATAACCTCATATTTAAATCTACTATAATTTGTTCTAAAATCAGTGTGGCCAGAGTAATGAAAATATTTTAATTTCATTTTAATAAATCTCTAGACTTTCTTGACCGACTGTTGTGAATTGTATTGTGTGTCCTCAGGTGATGCAAGCCATGCAATCGCTGGTGCGCCTGCCTGAAGTGGCGCACACTATGCGCGAGATGTCCAAGGAGATGATGCGGGCGGGCATCATCGAGGAGATGCTGGACGAGACTATGGAGGGGCTCGAGGACCAGGACGAGCTGGAGGAGGAGGCCCAGACTGAAGTTGACAAGGTAAGGAGTAAGGTTCCAGAAGGACTGTGGCATCTCCAAAGTGAGTGGGGAAGGAAGTACTGGGCCATTCAGATTTGTTCACAGTGGTTTTTCACATTTACCACTCTGGAACGAGGTGCAAATATAGATTACATGCTATTTTTTAATTCACATACATCGTCATCATAATTTTCATCCCCTTGACCTTTTCGGTTCGGGGACCCATCGCTTTGACAAGCTGCCTTCAGGCATCCCTGTATTCTGTACTGGGCTACGTCAGCAGCCTCTTTCCATTGCAGGGCCAGCCTCTCACACATAGTTGTGTGAAATAACCTATATAAATAAAATAAAAAATTATTTTGCTCATGTTGGTTTCACATCCACGAATTCTGGGTCGCCCGGAGTCAAAGAACTTCTACCACAGAAATATCGTTATTAGGTTAGGTTTTGGCATATTTTATATAAACTTAATATATGAGTATTACATTCACTCTGCTCTGAATATTTTATCAATCTTCATATTAATAATATATTTCTTGTTCAGGTGCTTTGGGAGCTCACACAGGGCAAGCTGGGCGAGGCCCCTGCACCCCCGCAAGCCGAGGCAGAGGCCCCCGGGGCCTCCACCAGCCACGAGGAAGAAACAGAGACTCCAGATACTGACGGAGAGCTGCAGGACATGCAGTCGCGCCTGCAGGCCCTGAGGTCCTAGACAGGCCGTGAAGTCCTAGACTGCAGGTCCAGGGGCCCTAGCATGAACGTTTACATCGAAACGATAAAAGTATTTAATCAACAATATCGGTGATTAGTCGACATAATCGAGCATAACAACTACAGTTGACAGTTGACATTGAAACAATATTGTTACTATTCCGTGCCCGTTTGCTCCCTTGATAAACTTCTCCAAATGCATAGATGTATTGTATATGTAGTTCTATGTCCACATGTCAAAATTTGGCACGGATATCAACTTGCACAGGCTGCCTTTAGCTGAACGCTGATAGAATTGAACTTAGAGAAAGAGTTTCAATAGTTATTCAGAATATCACGGGCAATGGCTAACGACCATTGGTTTAAATATATATATTCATATAAATATTTATCAGCAAATGCCTGAAATAATTAATAAAATCACCTTTGCAAAAGTATTATGTATAATTATGTACACTAGTCAGTGGCTGAATTGGCATCGCGTCTGGGTCCCACCCAGATGTCATGAGTTCAATTCCTCTGCTGGCTAAGTCCTCTATCACTACACAAGCAACATCTTCCGCTTATTGTGATAGTAGTAGGATATTTTCAAATATTGTCAGGTTATTCGTAACCTGGGAATGTTTGCCTTTCTTTTTTTAACGATTTTTATTTTTTTAAATTTGTTGTCTAAGAAATAGATGAAATGGGAATCGTGAGGTGTTTTTTTTTTTCCTGACTGATTAATTTATCGATCACAGTTCATGCTCGGGACATAGTTCAACAAACTTCGACGGCTAATTTTATCCAACCGATGAGATCATGCTAGGCCTCCTGAGGTCGCAAACTGCAGGCCCCGAGGTCCGACTGCTTCCTAATTTCCAGGGCCTACCCCTGTCAATGTTACTAAAACAAAATATTATTTTTATTTCATCTGACAGCTACGAATGGTAACAGAGTATATAGATTATATTGTTATGAACCCGTGTTGTGATTTAATCACCGTTAAGTGCTGGATCCACTGAAAGAAAAACCCGATAGAACTGTGTTGTGGCTGTATCCGCGTGTCCGAAGTAAGCTCAATTTTTCCTTACTTCTGGTGAAATTGATCAAACATATATTTTTTTTATTGTGTTCAAGTTTAATTTGTAGAACTCCATTTTTGTTCTTATTAATAAGAAAGAGAATTGGTTATAAAAATGAAAACATTTTATGAGTTTCATTATAAGTACGTATATAGAAATAATATAAATAGATTGTCTGTAAGGGCAACGTAACGCATAACATGCAACGCTGCCCAGCCGGGTGGTGATATAGTTCCACTGTCTTTACACCGTACACACAGGGGCTCTCTTGTAAGGTGTAACATTATAAAATTATTAAAAAATGGCTTCATACTAATAATTACATACCAGAACTTTTTTTTTATAAATTAACAGTTTTTTAAATTTAAAAAATATGTATGCATGTATTATATTGATCAAACATTTCAAATATCGAAATTCTTTCTTTAACCTTTTCCACACGTCAAAAATATGTGTGACTTCTGTCACATGCGGGGCTCTTTAAACTGTAGAAGCTTTGCGGCGCACGGGTGAGCCACCTGCGTATAGGGCATGTATGGTGCGGCGCAAGGGTGCACTTCCCGCGTCTAAAAGGTTAACAGGCAAACAACTTCATTGTCCCGTCTGGAACCTAGAAGTCGAATGATCTTATGTATATTAGCCACACTTTGAAATCAGTATAGATCACACTTCTAGGGAATATCTTTTCAGTGGTTGAATCAGAGTGAAATATATTTGTGCAATATATCTTCATGTTCATCAAAAACTGTAAAAATGTTCTTGTCTAATACCTTGTTGTTTGAACTCCTGTTACATTAGACTATTTATTCAGTTTTAATACACTTCTTTTTCTATTTACATAATAACAAATTACAAATCTAATAATACAATTCTTGAAGTTTTTCATAGTCCTCCTCACCAGGGGTTCCTGTGCTGAGGCGGACTAGGTTTTATTTAAAAACTGATTGATTTAAGCCCTTACAACATTCTTTTTAAAATGCTGGAAAACTCCTTTTCGAGTCAGATATTGATTTGGTCTTTGAAATCATTTGCGTATTCCGTTTTCTTTATTGCTAGTGGAAGTGAATTATAGAGCTTAGTGGAGAGACATTTATAGTTCCTTAGTCCAAAATCTGAATTAAGTTCGGCTATATTCATAATATCATTCTGGTTAGCTATTGTATTGTGAAAAATAATTGGTTGTTTTTGTTTTTGTTTTTTTTTTCATTGTTTTTGAATAATCAAACGCTTACAGGCCAAGAATCAATCGGTGGTTAACGAGAACCATGAAAGTTGTCAGAAAATTCAAAATGGCGCTGATTGCCAATATGATGACAAATGTGACAGCGATTCAAACAACAAGGTCTAATAAATTATTCTCGATATTTAACAAATGCAATATATGTATAAAAGTAATGTATGAATATGTTTTACCTTTGTCAAGATTGTATCCATTTTGTATGAATTACATATTATGTTGTAATATTAGCTGGAATAATTACACGCCTATGACAAGAATAATTTCTCACTTTAGTTTTCTTTTTCAAATGCATATTTATGTATTATGCAAGAAATACGTGTTTATTTGTACAAAATATAAATAACCCCTAGAATTACTAAACCTTCATCACAATTCAGCAGTCATTGATAAATTTCATATGTACACATAATAATTCTTAAATTTTATATGAAACTGAATAAAAGTGAAGCAAAATGTATTGATTTTTAAGCAAGTCTAATAATAATTTTGACAAATTTAAAAAAAAAAAATTATTGGGTAGGTACCTACTTGATTCAACAAAAAAAAATCGAGGAAATTATGTACTTAGTTTACAAACAGTATGCCTACTATTTCAAGTTATAAATTCCTGATATTAATATAAACAACAAAAATCTAGTTCACTTTGATTAAGTTTTGTTTAAATAAAAGGAAATACTGGTTTAATCCTTTAAAATAATCTATTTAGTCCAGAGGTTCACATAATGTGGGTTGAGAATATTTCTTGAATTTTTACAACAATATTTTTATAAAAAATTATCTTGTTTTGTAATTGGCCGTGATATTAAAAAAATTGGATCACGGTGCAAGTTTGTGAACCCCTGATTTAGTGTATTATTGATGTTGCCTTATTTTAAAATAATATTAATATTACATAATTTTTAAAAATTGTCAGTAACAATGTAAAATTACTGAATGGAAATATGTTTTTAACGGCACATTTTTTTTAATAACATAATAGCTTTTTTTTAAATGTATTACAAAAAATCTTTTAGTTCCTTGATCCAATCAATTTATTACAATAAATTGTAAATAATTCAAGCCATGAAACGTTCAACTGACTTATAAAGTGTGTTTATTATTTGAGTTGTATAGAAACAATAAGTGGGTCAAACAAAATAAGTTAAATATCTTCAAAAAGTTGTACTGCAAATTTAATTGATATATCATGGGGGTGCAACATCGTTGAATGTCTTACTTGAAATAATAAACAATTTAAGTTGTTACATTTTTAAATGTATAAAATGAGATTTTTTAAATCCTGCAGTGTTTTATGTTTCAATACTCAAATGGACCAATAAGAATCCATGAAAATACATTTATCAAGATGGCGTCCCATACAAATTAATATTTTTAAATGCGTTTGTTGCAAACACAGCAGTTGTATTGTATTTAAAACAAAGCCGGTAATAGCACATTGGCTATATTTTAGTATAAAATTGTCATTAGGCAGATTTTAATTCAAATGTTTTTATTATATAACAACAATTATTGCCTGATGACACCGCCATCTTTGTTTTTTTGACATCTCACTTATATTATATTTTGCTTATAGTTTTATTTGAGAGTACACATTATTAAGAATTAAGGCTTTGCCTGTGATCATCTGAAGTATTTTTAAAGAAAACTAATATATTACATGTTCTTACTAACATAAGTTTTGCAAATAAATTTGTAGGTTATAAAAACCTCTAATGATGATTAGACTTTTAGCCTTGACTGCACTAATATTATATTACTAATATGCAACCCCAGTGGGTTTTTGATTAATACATTTATTTATTATCTACATTCTCCACACTTTTCATGCCATATTTTAAAAAGGCCCAGAAAAATTGCACTGAAGAAGGAATCCGTTCTGTGGCCTCCAGACTAAAAAAATGAATGTAATTCGCTAAGTTTGGCGACTTAGCAGAGGTGCCCAGGTTAATGGGATGAGGTTTGTTCGGGTCTACCCACCAACTGCGTGACGGGCCGGATAGGGAGAGGCCGGTATAGCGAGACCTTTGATCTCTTCAGCCAAACTCTCTCGACCCATTGCCCTGCACTGCAGTGGGAGGGATGGATTAACATCCATCACTCCTGGACACACTGACCCCCAGATTCCTACCCCCTCATACCTTTTCCTTCTCAGAACTTCCTCTCCTTCCTTTCCTCTCAAACGTCGCAAGATGATATAGGTCTCGATGGAAATAATGTTAAAAAAATTTACTATTACACCTCGGAGAACGTAACTAACATCAAATTAACAAATAAAAGAATTAATGTAAAAAATATTACTGCAAAACTAGCGATGGGCGTATACAAAATAAAGACAAATTCCCCGGGTTACGAATCACCTGACGACATCTGAAAAACTTCTACTGCCTTCATTGTAGTATGTAATTAGAAAATGTTTGTTGCTTGTGATACGATGGAGGATGGAGGTTAACAGAAATATTGAACCCACAATGCCTGGGTGGAAACACAATACTTTTGTCAACTCAGCGACTAACCGGTCAATGTATTGCTGCAAGCGTTAATTGCGATGCAGCACTTAGGATCACCATGTCGGATCTCAGTTCTATTGCGGGTGATGTATCAAATGACAGCAACATTACGGATGTTGATACCTTTGATCTGACAAACGGAGAAAGTGATGACGGAAGCACCATTGTTGGCCATAGCAATAAAATAATGCAAATAGAATGTGAATTTTCCTTATATGCTAAGAAGGGACTACATGGACTTTGCTTTGCATGGGAAAACACAATTGTGAAGCATCATAATTTTCTGTTTTATATATTTTTTATACATATAATGGCAAAAATAATCATTAAATTTGGTTGATATTTGCCTAAATTATTATATTTTTTATTTAATACCATGTTATTTTTCTAATAACACAATCGATAGCAATTTACGTACCTACTTGAAAAATAAGCACAGCACTAAAACGGTTAATGATTTCATTAATTTTGAGTTGTTTAAAAATAATTTTTTATCAATTTTTATATGGTAGGCAGAGAGGACGGACTGCCAGACAACTCGATCTTGGTATACACTTCTTGCTTCATTCACATTCATACAACGCCTCATACATTCTCTTCTGTTATTCCGACTTCTGGCATGGCCCGACTCAAGTATTTGATTCACTTGATCGTGCCATGTCTTCCTCGGGCGTCCCCGGCTTCTTCCATTCACACTCGCGTCATACATTCTTCTTACACTCATTTCGTTCATTTGCTCTACATGCCTGAACCATCTAAGCGTCCCTTTCTTAATCTTACTCATTACGCTTACATTCACATGATCATACACGGTTTTACCACACATTCGTCGCAGAGATCTCATATATACGGCATTCAGTTTACTTTCCATCCTTCCTCTGCCAATTCCATGCCTCACTGCCATATATCAGGGTTGGTATCAACTTGTTCCTCATCCTTGTTAAGTGCTTCCGCTGTCTTTATTGCAGCCCACATGTGTTGTAACATCTCTTTCTTACAATTCAATGACTTATAGGACACATTTTTGAACCCTCCTCCATCAATGATACAATCGACATCGATCGACTTGAATCAGCCCATGACCCCGAAATTACGCACATTCACACAATTGAACTAACTGAAAGAGAAGTGCAATCAAGTTTAAAGGCACTAGATATAAACAAGGGTGCGGGTCACGATGGAATACCGGCGTTTTTCCTTAGATCTGCTGCACCGTCACTATGTGCCTCTTACTATAATATTTAATAAATGTCTGAGAGAAGAGGTTTTTCCTGACAGGTGGAAGTCAGCTTATATCATACCAGTCCACAAGGGTGACTCGCGTCAAAGAGTGAAAAACTATAGGCCGATCTCCATTCTCTCCGCCATCCCTAAACTTTTGGAAAAACTTGTCCATGACAATGTATATCCCCAGCTTGCTGACAAAATTATAGACCAACAACACGGATTCGTCCGAGGCAAGTCTACCACGAGTAATTTACTTATTTATTCCAACCAGCATGGATCGAGGTCTCCAGGTAGATTTAATTTATTGCGATTTTAAAAAGCTTTTGATAAGGTTGACCACGTAATTCCCATTAAAAAAATTATGTATAATGGAATTCGGGGAAACTTATTATGTTGGTTTGTCTTGTACTTAACAAAACGACAACAAGCTGTATCATTATGAGGAGATACTTCTATGTGGGAACCAGTTACCTCTGGTGTGCCGCAGGGATCAATTCTGGGTCTGCTGTTATTTATACTTTATATCAATAGTGTCACTAAATGTTTTTTGAATTGTCTGTTTCTCTTGTACGCTGATGACATAAAAATATTTGCCATTGTTAGGAATATAAATGATTGTCTGCTCACCCAAAGAGATTTAGTAAGGTTTGAAGCGTTTTGCAATGAATATAAATTGTATCTAAGTTACAACAAATGTAAACAAATAAGCTTCACTAAAAATCATATCATAACGCTATCACACACAATTATTATACTGGTAACTAACTCGAGCGCGTATACAATATAAGAGACTTGGGCATACTTTTTGGTTCATAATTTTATTTTGATGTGCACATTGATAATATTGTAAATAAAGGTTACTGCGTGCTAGGCCTTGTTATAAGAAAGAGCTGTGTATTTCGAAATCCTGAAACCTACCTCCTCCTTTACTATACGCTGGTCCGTTCTCATCTTGAATACTGCGCCCCCATATGGACTCCACTCTAGGTATCTACAAAGACAAAATTGAAAGTATTCAAAGGAAATTTCTGCATTGCCTTAATTACAGAATGAGCGCACCTAAGCGGGCATACGTAAATATGCTCTCTATCTATAATGTCTCCACCCTCTCTAACCGGTGAACATACCTTGATCTCATGACCCTGTATAAAGTGTGCAATAACATTATGGGCTTTCCCACCTTACTCCAACTAATAAACTTCAAAATACCACCCAGAACTAGGTTTAACAATTTATTCCACATTAGCTGGACGCGCACAAATGCTGGTGTCAGGGATCCAATCAGAAGAATGTGTGAGTTATTCTATCAAAATCAAACTTTGATGGATTCAGACATATTCTTTGACATATACAGTACTTTTAAGAGAAAATTGAAGCATAATCATATAAAAAATATTAAACAAACAAACTTCAACGAACAGTGTGCAGACATTGAGTACTTTTTTATTATTTCTTTGAATAACAATAACACGTGGATTAATAAGTCCCGGGACTGACACATAGATGGCGTTGCCAACAAAAGTTCCATATGATTTTTTATGAGTACCAACCTTCAAAAGATACCTGTCAAAAATGAAATTTTGACAGGTATCATGACAGGTATTTCATGACATCAATGTCATGAAATTTTGACAGGTATCTTTTGAAGGTTGATTCCGAGTGAGAAGCCCTCGGCGATAAGAGTGGGAGTTTACGCTCTGTGTTTTATATAGTATATTTTCTAAAAATGCCACCAAAATATTTGAGAAACGGGTCAAAAAGGAGGATCCTAACTCACTTGAAACATTGCAATCATCTCAAAATGCTAGAAAAGCAGTAAGTATAACAAATTCTCTTTTTACATGTAAAATTGTTCAGTTTTACGTACCTGTCAGCCGTGTTGTTTTAAACCCAAAAGTCAAAAACTTGAAAGTGCGTAACTGTTCCGAGCGAACATCATGTCTGTAGCGTGAGTGTTGGGAATATGAAATCCTCGCCCGAGCGCTGTGCCTATGTTAGGTAGGTAGGTACCTACTTATTTGTATTTACTGAAATTTTGTGATCGTTTTTTAACGATCTATCTCATCCAAATTAACACGTAATACCCGGAGGTTCAAAATAAAACACATTCGGCGATGGTGGGTCCAGATAGACCCGGCCGAAATGATGAAATTAAAAGGCTTTTTTATGCATTTTTCGTTCATATCCTTACTTTTATATGATATTATGTAATTCCTCATAAACTCATAACATATCCCTTGTGTTTCTTGTATAAAGATAGATGTTTTAGAAATTAGTATTCTGTAAATGTTGCGGTTCTTCGATATGCAGCAGCGCGGGCATACCACGCGAGAGCAAAACCACGACTAAATCGGTCGCGTCTTGAGACAACCGCTGCCGACGGTCAGGGGAATGAGGAGGGCAGTGCGGGAGGGGGGGTAAGGACTCGCCCAGGAAGTCAGTGGAAGCGAACATTTTGGTTTCTATATTTATTAACATTTTCGGGAAATCGATGGTATGCATTTACAAGTATATCATGTATTATTTAAAATACCAGAAATAAAATCACTTATTTAATTCTTCCTTTTGGCTGTACCTCTAATAGAAAGATGTGTAAAAAGAAAATAAATTAAATTTATAGCCATATTATATGATGATTGCTTATGCAAATATTAGAAAATATTATATAATGGCGTTCTTATTTGAGTATTTAATTTTCCACACATTTATTTGTCACAATTAAAACCATTGAATGACATACATTTTAGTTAAAAATACTAAAACTTTTATTTTTCAACAAAACAAATTTAAATGAACAATTTTCATTAAAAAATGAAAGGAATCCGGAATTTGACAAGTTGATCTGCAACAGATTCACTCAGATTTCCTACACTAACTGCATTATCACTTCTATTTTCACTTTCAGATATTTCCTCTAGTAATATGTCTTCCGGATCACTTTCAAATTCTGGATCCAATGCTTCGAATTCCAAGTCGCCATCATCACTGATCTCACTGTTAAGTAGCTTTTCAATCTCATTATCAGCTAAATAATGTTGCCTTGCCATTGCGTTAGTATGGTACGAAATAAAAAAAAATTAAAACAAAGTTATAAAAATATAATCACAATAATAAAAATGTTCCCGAATGGTTGACAACATCTGCGTGTTAAGGACTGCGAGAGACAAAGACGGAAGGATAGAGCGAGAGATATACTGTTTCGTCGGCTGCTCAAATTCAAATGAGAAGAGATAGAGTTTTTGCGTGTTTTTATACACAATTATTCTAATAACTTATTTAAAACGTGTCCGATTTTAATCATTTTTGAGTCGAGATGTGGGTAAATATTTGATAAAAGAATAGACAAGAGGAAATTAGCCTAAACGAAATATTTGCGGCAAAATCTTTTATTTAAAAAACACTGGGTCAAATCAGACCCATCACCGGAGTCGAGGTGTTAAGAACTCACAAAATAGGAAAACTGATATAATGTAACAAAATGATTTCAGGAATATATTACTGCGTATAGCCATGTTTATTTTTTTACCAAGATTAAAATATCTGCTGAATTCATCAACGAACTTATCATCCGTACGTAAATCTAACTAAAGGATGCTACATAATTATTTATTTATGTAAACACAACCGGGTTTTATCAAAATATCGTCAAAGTTTACCAATAACGTCGAATAGTAATAATTGACACTGACGTTTGAATTATTCCAGACAAAAGCCATAGATAAAAACAATATTGAGATTATGGAAAGTAGTGATGTTGCGTCCCAGATTTTCTTTTCGAAATAAACGATTATCGAAACAATGAAATCCTTCGATAGGGTACAATGACATTTTTTTTTGTTTTTTATCAAAAATTAAAGAAAAAAATTACAAACTGGAATATTCAAACCATTTTTTTTACGATAGGAATAGTCTTTCAACAACGTTTTGAATATTCACATTTCAAATTAGGGCCAAAACGCCTTCTTTCGCGCGGTTTTGACTTGTGACGTCACTGCGCATATCTTGACAGCTGCCATAGTCGCGCTAGTGTAATCCAGTAATCAGTCTTCAGTTGATCGTTTGTTTTTAGAAGAAAATGTCCGTAAATACCGTGTATAAATACTGTATAGTACCAAAGTGTACAAATACAACATCTTTGACACCAAACAAACTATTTATAAATGTCCCAAATGATGTTATTATGCGTAAAAAGTGGTGTCACGCGATGAAAATGTGCATTAAAAAAAATGGTGTACTTTCTGCTAAATCTCATCATTCTTGCTGTGAAGATCATTTCAATGTAAGTAGCTAAATTCATTTATGTGAAATGTGTATTCTAAAACAAAAATCTGTCAGGAATTGAGACTGATTGTAGTATTTTTAACAACGTTAAGTCTTGTAGAAAATTTCAAAGTGCTTTAAAATTTTTACACAAAAATATATTTTTAAAGGAAAGCCTTATTCATCCTGATGGGTGTAGTGGATTTATATTTGGTACGAATTAGACTACATAGTTTTACAATATTATATTTCAACATATACATAATGTCATTTCAGGTTATATGTTAAGAAATCTCTAACAATCGTTTTACAGTACAAAAGATAGTTAAATTTAAAAACAATATTTTGCACCTATACGTATGTAATTTTATATAAGTTATTATTTTAATAGTGTCATTTTCTTCCATGCAAAATGTTTTTGGTAACTATGACTGTAATTCACAATAAATAAGTAATTTTGTTGTTTTGTTTTTACAGCTCCAAGAGCATTTAGAAAATTGTATGGAAGTCCAAATGACAGTATGCAAAAAGAGATTAAAAAAATGTGATCCCACATATTTTTGCCTGTCAAAAAAAAGTTTTACCATGCCTAAAGCAAAATGGACAAAAAAGATTGCGTGCCGAGTTAATAAAAGACGCAATGATAATGGGGGAGCCCATGAGGAACGGAACATCGGACCCAGATCCCTCAACATCTACAGCAGCTAATCTTCTTTCGGAGCCCTCCACTTCAACAGCCATTCTCAACCTTCCAGAAGCTGTGCTGATAGCAATTGCAAAATGGTTGATAAGGCGGTACAAGCAGATATTTGCTGTCGTGTTACCTACAGAAGCAAATCTACTTCAACCGTGCCAACAATGACAAACGGCTTGCTCACCATTGAAATTCTCACCCACAGAGCCTGTTTCTGCCAAAAGTGGCTACTGTGGGCCTACTCATAATAATATAGATATTATGTCCACTAGTTCCGAGGACAATGATTCAGACTATACTCCCTCTGCATTAGACTCGGACAGTAACATTTTTGATGGCTCTGTGATTGATACTGGACTTGTAAATCTGACCATGAGAAAATCTTTCATGCTTGTCATACAGAGAGAGCCTAGACTCTGTTTAGGAATCCCTAAGGAAATGTACCACATCATTTCTATTGTAGTTGCTAAGGCACCTACAGAAACAATTAATGTATTAATTGCGCTTAAAAAAATAAGGTTAGATGATTCATTCGCTTCACTTTGGTTTGTCGCCTTCCTCTGTAACATGGATTTTCTCCAGGACTATCAAAATATTAGCGACTTTATTTCAGGAACTCATAATTTGGCCAACCACACCCAAAATAAGAGATCAGCTACCAATATCCTTCAGGGCTAGGTATGGGAATGTTCAGTCCATAATAGACTGTCTAGAAATACAAATAGAAAAGCCCTCAAATTCGATTCACCAATCCATATGTGTTGGTCAGAGTATAAAGGATGCAATACACTTAAATATCTAATTTCATGTACACCAGATGGTCTGGTAAACTATGTTTCATGTGGCTATGGTGGTCGTGCGTCTGATGCAATAATTTTAGAGGACTGTGGTTATTTGTCGCGCCTGAGACCTGGAATGTCCGTAACGGCGGACAGGGGTTTTAAAAATATTTCCCATATTTTGCAGCAGATGGACTGCGACTAATTTGCCCACCGAGTGTTTTTGCGAACGTTCATTCTAGCCGCGAAGAAGTCAAGCAGTCCAAAAGAATAGCCGCATTGCGCATTCACATAGAGCGCGTCATAAGTAGAATTAGAGAATTTCAAATGCTCAGAATGCATGCGAGTACTGATCATAATCACATTCCCATAATTGATAATATTATTATTGTAGTATGTTGTCTTATTAACCTGCAAGGGTTACTCATTAAAATGTAATATTTAAACCAACTGTTGTTTTAATTTGTGTGAGACCCTCCCGTGTGAAGGCAGATGTTATATGATTAGTACATCTGCACTGATGATGGATATTGCAATGTATTCCTTACCGTGGGTAGTGAAAGTTACCCCAATATGTCTTACAATATTGGGTGAGGGAAAAATCAATGCAATGAGTTAACAACTTTATCTACACAGGATGTGACGGAAAGACTGGTGGAAAATGTTTTTTTTAAATATTTATTTAACTAAAGATACACTTACACGAAATACAAAATGGGATAAAAAAAAGATTAATTTAAACATTAGAAGTAGCTATGTAAATTTAAGTTTCTTATAAATAGCTTGGGACAAAAATGTTAAGCATTTGTCCATTAAATCTAAACAGTGATTTTGATCATATTCTACGTAACAGACAATAACCTCTTTCGAACTTTCAAAGTCAGGCTTTGCTACACAATACATACCTTTGCATTTTTTTGCAAAATGCATTTGCAATTGCATTTGAGCCATGTACTTATCACAGGGTTTGTCCATGGCAGCCGTGAAGTATCTTCTTAAAGCTGTATCGCTACTTGGACATTTCACTTCTACAATGTCATTTTCTCCTATTGCATCTGGAGAAGCTCCAAAAAAGGATGCTGATTAGAGAGAATCAGGCCGCACTTTTCAAACTTTATCTGAAGTATTTCTTCCACTTCTTTCAACACTTCAGCATCTAGAACTCTGCCACGCCTAAGAAACTTAGTTTCTACTAATTTAGCACCTAGAATGCTCTCAACGAGTGAGCCTTCCATGGTTTGACAATGAGCAGCTTCATGGGCTTTAGATGCGATAATTCTAGCGTACCTCAAGTTGTGCCACAATGGACAGTTTGACTGCCCAACAGTCATCTGAGCTGCCCTTTGACAAGCAATGGTGTTCATATTTTGTTGGCAATATTTAAAAAAATCTTCTGATGTTGATCCCACATCATTGTACAGAAAATTACAAATCATATTATGTAAGTAAAAAATTTCGATCACCGTTGGGTCGACAAAATATTTTAACAGCTGAATATCTCGTACACCAAGCTCGATGCTGCTGTCTATTACTGATTTTTAAAAAGATCCATCGCTCTGTGGCAGAGCAGCAGGAGCAGCTTTCCTTAAATCGCTCGCCTTTATAAACTTCGTTGTGGTTCCTATAGCAGCCATCTTAGACCGCTTCCAGTAACACTGAGTGGACGTTTTTGGAGGGTCTTCGCTTCTTCGGTGCAACCACGATAATAAAGTTACCACATGTTTGCAACCGCCTAAAACAATAACAATAATTAGTATCATAGCAGTAGTGTAATGTTGAAAAGAGGGACACAAATTATTTAACAAACAACAATACAAGGCTCTTCTCTTTCACCAACCTTGTGATGCCGGACAATCTTCACATTTGCAGGACTCGATTACTTCTTCTGCTTCGTTGCATACCAAAATTACTGAATATTCCTTCGTATGGACTCTGTGCTCCGGAGTAACCAGGGCCTTCACAGTGCAAATGGCATCAATACGTTTCACTTGGACGTAACCGATGGCACTGTCTCCGTAACTCCTAGGTTCCTATTCTCGCTCCTCGGAGAGGCCGCCCAGGTCCTCTGACGACGAGTAAGTTTTAGGCTTCCATCCGAGAAGGAAGTCCGATCTCCGCCCTTCGGAGATCTACGGCAGAGTCGCCCAGGCTCTGTACCGCGAGTGAGTGTCACGCTTCCATCCCAGAAGGAAGTTACTGATCTTCGCCCTTCGGAGATCAAACCCCGGAGACCGCCCAGGCCTCTGATTATCGCCGAGTTTGTACCTACTCCCGATCCGGAGGTACTTGGATACCTAGTGCGAACGCGAGGACTCTGCATACAAAGCAGCCACTGGACCCTGGACAGCCATCAGTAAAGGGAAGTGCCTCTGACTCTCATGATAATTCTTCCACCCTGTCAGCCAAGTGAATCTCTAACTTTAAGAAACAAATTGTTCGTACAAATAAGCCAGTGAACCTCTAATTTTAAGAATACAACCTTTTATATAGATTTAACGAAGTAATTAGTTAATTTTAAGTACAAAGACTTTACAAGTAGATTTAAGTACTTGCCTATCTAGTTTTATTGAATTTTTGTGTCTAATTAAGATTAACCCTAGTTTAAGACTTACCCCACGACTATCAAAATAAATGACTTGTTGTAACTACCTAAGATTGCTTTTCAGTTCCTAACCTTTTTGCGTTATTCCTAGAATTATACTCACTGCACTAACCACCGTCTTATCAACATATACTGCATGTACCCTATTCCAAATTACAAGAGCACTAAAACTAATATATCTATGTCTAAAATTAAGCTAACCAGATTTATCTATGGTTTTAACTGTCAATGTCAAATTCAGATTATAGCGACAGGCCTTGTTGCTGTTATTAAATTAAATGTATAGTCTTTAATATTTCGTGTATAATTAATCGGACCATCTACCTCACAATGGACGTAGACGAAGACGATTTACCAGCAGTGAATCTGAACTCACCTAAAAAGGTAAAAATTATATTTCAGTAAATAAATTTCCTAAAATAATAAAAGATTATCTATGAGACGATGCGTGAATGTGAACAAAGCAATGAATTTGTGCCAAAACAGAGTTGTGTGGCGGTCTGTCCTCTACCTATAGCTAGTTAGTTATTATTTAATCTAGTTTCAATTAAAATTTACGAACATATTTTTCAGCTTTGTTTTGAAAATTCTTTACAGAAATCTTACACGGGTAACTTTAAAATGCCGGATACTTCTATTCTGTTAGCTCAGAGGAAAATGGAAGATGAACAAGATAATATGGTTATGAAAATACTAACCCAAAACCAGATGGAAGATTCCAGTGATGTAAGTATTAAATCGTTTATTTGTGTGTCATTGTTCATGATGACAGCTGTGGAGTCATTTTTGTAATGCTTATCAAACTTTATAATCAACATAAAATACACACAGCTATGCCCATATCATCATCATCATCATGGTGCTACATCCTTAGGTGGGATTTGGCCTCCTTCACAAATACTCTCCACTGGCTGCGGGCACTTACCTCGGTTCATTCGCCTCCAGTCCTCAGGTCTTTCCGTCCTGCTCCAATCCTCTTCCACACAGTTCATCCACCTCTTTGTCGGTCTGCCTCTGACGCGCTTCCATTGGAGCACACACACGGTCATAATTTTTAGCGTTCTATCATCTGACATTTTTTCCACATGTCCAGCACATCGCAGTCTTTAGGGACCCACAGAATCTTACAACGATCCCACGCTTTATTAGTTTTTCGAGTTTATTGTTGATTTCGACTTTTATAAATACATTATATTATTGTATAAATTTTTATATTTTCTTTTTAGAATTCAACTCTAAACATCTCAAATACTTCAAATGCCAACTCCTCCAACTTTTCCATGCCGGATGCTGACCTCATAGCGGCCTCCAGAAAACAGGAGCAGGAAGAGAACCTTCTCATCGATGACCTTCTCCAGGAACAAGAGAACATCAACAAGTCCGAGATAACCTTTTGCCTCGAAGCTCTCCAAATTGAGAAGCTATCTCTGGCCATCCCGGGTGAAAACCCCGGGATTGACATCTCCGAGTTTTCAATTGATAAGTTGTTGGATGCTCCATCAAAGTTTCGAAGTCAGTTTATAAGGAATTTTGTGAAGATGGTGGAGGAAAGCGATGGTGAGGAACATCTGAGAATTATTTTGGATCATGTAAGTGGTATTTTATTTATTACAATTGTTATATGTCGTGAGCATACAACGAAAAGGGGCCAAGTCAAGATCCCTGACTGTTGGCAGACTAAGACTGAAGTCCTTTGCATAGACACAAACTCACAGCTTCACAAGTCAGAATATTTTTTACTTATATGAAACTAAATATACTTTAACCATTAAACCCCTTGTGTGCCAGCGATGCCGGAGTGGCACTCTGACATTAATACCTGTCTTATGGCAGCAATGCTGGAGCGGCATTCTCTATCAACCCACAAGAGTTGACTTGATTTTATTGTACATATTTTGAACCTTAAATAATTCTCCCAGCAAACCATAATATATTTTATTCGCTTGTCAAGGAAACAATATATTTTAATATTATTCTGTCTTATCATTTCATCTTGTGCAAACAGATTTATTTTATCTGTGAAAAAATGTGTCACCATTGTGGAAGCGTCATAAAAAGAAATTCCGATTTTCAAAGTCATGTTACTATATTTATTTACGGAAAACATCACATTATTTTATTTTCATTGTGAAGGCTATGTAGCTTTATAAAAATATAATAACACAATAAATATATGTTTTAATTTCTTTATTTAATTTCTTTTATCATTTGTCTGAATATAAGTAGCTATTCTGGGGAAGCTGCGTATGCAATATTAGTACAATTTTGATAAATAGACTCATTATCTAGTAAGACAGTATAATTTATGAAAACATTATTTTGCAAAACAGTAGTGAGTAATTACGAAATTACTGTCTGTTTCGATAGCTCTGAAAGAATCCCTATTCTGGGTTGGCGAAGTTAATAACACAGGGAAAAGAAAAAAGTTTTAGAGGCCACTGGAATTTGAACCTGGATATACCGTTTGCTGGTGGATTTCAGAATAGATTTTTAATGTATTTATTTTTATGAATATCTATTTATCAGTGGTGTGCATTGCTCCTTGACCAAGGGTAGGCTGTGGTTTTTCGGGTGTTGATAATCTCCTTCATCACGAAAACCCAAAGGTCTTATATTTAGCAGCAGGTAATCCACTCTAGAGAGAGTCTCATCAGTTGTGGCCTCAGATCGTATAATATAGAGAGATATGTTGTTATTTTTTTTAGTTTCTATGTCACTTGTTCTATAACCAAAACTACTGGATGCTTACGCTTACGCGAAAGTAACCGCTCCTATCCACGCCTACACACCAAGCATGTCAATTTCATTGGCACAAATACCAAAACAAATTTCTGTACGTACACATTTCTATCGTGCTCACCAACAGCCATACATTTAAATGATGTGCGATAGAGCTGACGGGAAACAGGAATCGATATTTATAAATAACAATCGATTTTTTTATGAAATTTTTCAAGATTAGCTTTCATTCAATAAAACTTATTTTCTCAGAACAGAAAAAAAAAAACAGAATAAGTGTGAGATGGACTCGGAGCATGTTTAGGCTGTCCTGATTTGTACCAACCCATATCGATTGTTTCATACCTATAATTAGGTAACTAAATTCTGTCCCTGTAGTTTTTTTTGGTTTTGTCCAATAATTCACAATATCGCATGTAATGTGTTTTTGTTGTTGTAAGAATCCATAAAATGGGATTTTATATATTGATTTTTTATGAATTCATTTAAAATAAATAATTTTACAATAATAATAACAAGTATTTTCCGCATCACTGGGTGCTGTACCTTATTGGGGCTTTATTGCGCAGTTTCATGATATTTTATAGATATTTTATTTCTGCTAAGTTTTCCTACAAATGAACATACGTATATGAGAAGTAAATTAACGTTAGAAATATCGAATAAGCAAATAATTGAAATACTTGAGGTGATTTTCTCACGACAATGGCGCTATAGAAATAATCTATTTATCATTACTACAGTAACGTTTAATTGGGTTGTATCCATACTAAACTTATTCTTAAATTATAAAATCATCCAGGACTGTGATCTTGGTAAAGCGAAAAATTATCTTTGATTAAAAAATGATTAATACAATAAAAAATATTATTTTCAGACCACAGACTCTAACTTCTCAGTGCTCAAAAACGGGTTGTTTCACAGCTCAAATTACGATTTTTTTTTAAATACCACCTATCTAACTGCTTGCGGTTACGAATAGAACAAAACAAATTTGTAAGAAGACAGAAAATGCAAACTTAAAGACATAACAATTCAAATAGTCGGTATCAGAAAAAAGTTAACGCAATCGAAGGTGTCTTAAGTTCATTGAAAAAAAATCGCTTATAAATACAGATTGTTATGTCCATTTTAGAAAACACAAATATTGAAACTATGGAACTAATAACGCAGCTGTCAATAAGTCGGGAAGGAACATAAAAAAATCTCTGGGGCTTTTTCCTTAACCCATCGTTACTATTCTGAAAAAAACTAAAAACAAAAATACGGAAGACCAAATTCGAAACTTGCCTTTTCCATATATGTACCACAAAAAAGCGAAACTTAACTTCAAGGAAACTCTGGTGAAGCTCTGGTTTAAAGCGAATTCTACACCATACCTATAATTAAGTCTGTAAAGTCTTGCAATGGATGAAATGGCAACGACACGGTGTATTGAGTGATGTGGTCGCCGATTTCAAGGATATGTCGACATCGAAAGCAAAATAATAGTTTTTGTCAAATTTGGACTAAGTCAAATTTAATAATGTTATTATTAAGTTCTGTATTTTAGTTTTTATTTTTTATTATTGAGATTAAACTGATTGAAAATGGCTTGAAAATGAAAAGTTCCAACCATCTGGAGCCAGTGAAACTATGGCATCCCGAATTGGGGTATTTTGTACAGGTAGTGAGAAGGGGAAATAGATGAGGAAGAGGAAAGTGGGGAACTAGACTATTCAGATCTGGTCACCAAATACAGCTAAATTCTGTCTAAATTATTACCAATACATACCTACCCACTCCTCGCTAAGCGCATATATGTGTTTTTTCATTTTCATAGAAAATGTATGAATGTCACAAAAAGTGCCGACCACACCTGTAATTCTATATACATCT
The DNA here is from genome assembly GCA_022606495.2 of Halesus radiatus. Lineage (NCBI taxonomy): Eukaryota > Metazoa > Arthropoda > Insecta > Trichoptera > Limnephilidae > Halesus > Halesus radiatus. Next base: position 52,203 of record JAHDVE020004310.1, read on the forward strand.
GGATAGCGGTGAAAACGTTTTTTTTTACAGGATATCCATAGAGGCACAGTAAATAATTTTTAGGTTCTAATAAATAAATTTTAAAAAATAAAGCCATTTCGAGTAACATTTCATTTCTGAATGGTGGTCTTTCACCAGGGCGATACTGACAGTATCTTCCATTCTAGAACGGGCCGCAAATTGAAACAATACCAATGAAATAAATTTAATGGCTTTTAGCAGTGTTTGGTGACCAGATCTGAATTGCCAGGTATTTTCCCCACCTTCCTCTTCCTCTTCTCCTTCCCCTCCCCAATACCTTCAGCCACACAACATTCCCCAACTGGGGATGCCATAGTCTCACTGGCTCCAGATGGTTGGGAGCAGTTGGGACTCTTGAGGAGTATTCATTTTAAAAAATAAATAAATAAATTTGCTCGCGCTGGGATTTGAACCTGTATTTTTTAAGTAATGAAAGATTTAATAAAATATAGTTCTGTAAAGTAAACACAAAGATAATAAATACGTAATATGAATAAATAGACTTTGCATTTTTTTCTATCACTGTTAGTGAATATATAAATCTAAAACTTTTCAATAAAATATAAAAAAATTAACAGTAAATAATTATGAAATGTCGATAGTCTGTATTTAATCATCACTATCTTTGACCGCTCCGGATGATTTGTCTATGGAAATCTATTACACAAGCATACGTCAATCAAAACTTTAAAAAATCATTAAAAATGATTTCATATTCTCATTTTGTACTTACTGGTGAAATGATATTTCATAAAAAAAAAGAAAAAAAAGAATAAAAAAAATAAAAAAAAATAAAAAAAATATATTCCATTTGTTTAGATATTCACTCTGCCGGTCGTTTTTTTACAAAGTTCCACTGAACAAGACGGCATTTTGAATAAAACCAGGACCAACATCACGCTTTGACAACACAAAAGCCACTAAAATTAAGAATGACACCTTATAAAGTGTCGTCGGCCGTCAGTCGGGCGCTCCTTACAGCATATCTCTTTATATTCTATGATCTGAGGTTGTGGCTCTATTATCTGTTGGCATTACCATTTAATGAAGTTTCATCTACATAGTTGCCGAAACTATTTTTTTCTATAATTCTGATAAACTATACAAGAGTACCTACCACATACGTTCTGAAGGCGATAAAAAATAATAAAACTGCAGAGAAAGCTATAACGTATATACTTAATTTAAATTTCATCTCTTTTTGGTCAAATAAAATATTCGTTATAATGGTAAAAATAGTGTACCTATCATTCAGTGAATTAGGTACCTACTCATTCTTTTTCACTTTTTTATGTGAATAAGGAACTCCACTGAAAAATATAATGGGTTTAATAATATATATTCGTAAAGATCAGCAAATGCCGATTCTGAATATATAACTTTCATTGTATATAATTATACGTAGATTTTATAATAATCATTATATATAAAAGTGAATTAAAAACCGTACCATCAAAACACCATGTTCTGTTGGTACCACTGCTTCTGATGTCACACATGCAGTTTTCGAGCCCAACTTATAACTAGATAAAGTTTTTTTCCGCTTTTTATAATCTATCGCTTATAATTTCGCTGTTTGCAGTGTTCATTTTGCTCGTAAAATAATTATGTTTGTTTATTGCGACTACTTGACGGTTTTTGCTTGAAAATTCATAACAATTTTAACGAATTTGTCTACTTAATAATCTATACCACTTGCACAAAACAACAACGTCATTGGCACTTTGGTGATTATTTCTTCAGTTATTCTGGAAGTGGAGGATTTCTAATGATACCTCAAACCTATTATTTCTTGCAATGCATAATATATTTATTTTTATTTCAAGCCATTAAAGTTCAAAACTATTTAATTTATTCAACCTATTTATGTTAATACCTGTCTACTGCTGTCACAGATGCACATGCGTCAGTTTTCGCGCATGCGTAGAGCACTGATGGAAGCTATTAACGCAAGCGATTCTGATTTGCCTTTCGAATATAATTTAAAGCATTAAAGGACTTAAAAGACTTTCTTTGAACGCTGATAAATTGTTAATTAGTTGCGGATATGAATGTATTTTTGCACTTTGGTACAATGCGCCTACAATAGTAATAAGACGCTGATATTTTACAATGTTTCCTTCAATTAAAAGCAGTTAAATTTGAGTATAAAATCTCGAAGTTTTGTATGGAATCCATATAATATCGATTACCGCCTATTGAATCGCTAATCCGACTGGTCGTGTGACGTCACACCCAACAAGCCATAGATTTCGTGCATTTTGGTGGGCTTTAAAAAATTGAAACTTTAACAATTATTTTAACCATGAAAACGAACTTTAAAAAAAAAATTAAATAAGCAGAAAATTTAGTTAGGATGTCAACATTAATAAAAAAATAATTAAAGAATGGACTGGAGTTTCTTATTCTCATAATACCGAGCAAATACACTAATAAATATAATAGTAGTAACTGTTTTTTTAACTATCATTCCAATCATTTCTGCGTAATAAAAACATTATTGATGAAAATTCCCTGAATATTTTGTTTACAGATTCGTTTTATTTGTTAGATTAAATTAGTGACGTTTAGCGTCATCTATTGTTTAATAGTTTAGTAATTGTCATCATAATTGTTTAATTTTATTGTTTAATAGATAATACAATATTTCGTTCCCGATTTGTCCAAACTGGGCAACTTTTAAAAAAAATAAAATTGCCACCAAAGTGAGGAGAGTTTTATGCAAAGTTACAATAGTCCTTTTTCTTTTGCAAAATTACTTGCCGAAGCTAATAATTTTTACACCTACAAACCCGTTGAAAACTGTGTGGGTTATTTTGATATGGAGTGCATTTTTGTATGGATCCCTAGGAAGCAAGCTAAAAAACCTAAATTCAGTAGGACGGACAAAGGTGCTTGAGTAAGGTTGCAACCACAAATTAGAATTTTCCCATGTAGGAACAATTTATTATGGTAGAATAACTATAAATTTATACTATTATATTGTATAAAACACTTAATTTTTTTGAAAAAATACACTTTTCGTCAGAAAATTGTTGTTTATTCATAATCTTAACTGTTTTTAGATTATTTTTTTCAAAGGTAAGCGCAACTTTTCAGCTTTGATAGAGGAATGTACTGTTATTTATACTCTTTTATAACTCGTGGTATTCAGCGAAATTCTGGAATTAACTTTGGTATGCCACTGAGGAGAAACAATCACGAAGCACTGACTTACATAATAAAAACCTTTTGTTTGTGTTGTTGTGTTTCAGGTGCTTATATCAATAGTAGAGATGTACGCAGACGACAAGATGGACATGCATTTCGAGGATATCCTCTGCCACACGCTTCTCCTGTGCGCCATAATCCTGGACAAAAAGTGCCGTGTGGTGTTCACCTCCGTCACCACAACTGAGGTGTTGTGCCGCATTCTGGAAAAGGTCAAACCTACGATGCAGACCAAACCAATAGTAAGAGATACATGACAATCGTTTTTCTAACCAGAAATATAACAAATATGATTTTTAAAAATACGTATATACATATTGTGAATGCAGCTCAAGAGTCCCAACTGTCCCCGAAGTCAGTGGGACTATGGCATTCATAGTGGTATGTTATGAGGCTGAAGGGATTGGGGAAGGGAAGGAGATGGGGAAGAGGAGGAGATGGCAAAGAGGAGGGTACGGAAATACCTGGTTTCCAGATCTAGTCACTTAACCTTTGGAACGCTGAGTGCCCACGAACTAATACTTCCATAGTGTGCCCAGGGTAAATTTGCACTCCGCCCGCCTGAGTCTATTTTCGTAATAACTTACTTGTTTTATGCAAAATTATATGTTTCATAAAAATTGTATATATATCTATAATAAGTAGTTTTTCCAGAATACAAACTATTTATATTTAGATGAAAAAAATATGACATTGCCTATCGGACACGCCGGTGTTCAACGTATATATAAATTTTGCATATCCAATATGTAATTCCGGCTCACTAAAATTTAACATAGCCATTCTAAGCATCATCTCGATTCTGAATGGTGCTCTTTCACCAGGTCGATACTAAGAGTATCTAGAACCACTAGATATTATGTACTATGATTATGACTACTACAATTAATTTTTTCCTTCTTATTTTTCAGATAGACAGATTATCTAACCAAATCATTGTCAACTTTCAAAATTTCCACGATCGTCTCCACCTAGCAGAGTGTATGGTCATCAAATGCAACCCCGCCGATATAGACTCGGATCCTTCCTTCTTCTCGAGCCGTCTAGCCAAGCACATACTATACAAAACTCTCTGTGATCTTATCGGATTCCCCCGACATATTAACTCGAACCCCAGCGGTAAGTTCAGCGAACTAAAAATCATCCTAGCGAAAGCGGAAAAGATAGATTCGCTACTGCCGTACGAGCAGTACATCATGGTTAAGTTGGCAAACGAACTTCAGTGGATGTTTGACATATCAACCTCTGAGAAGACGAAAGAGCATAAAGCTCGTAAGTGGATCATCACGTACTTCAATGCGTTGAAGTGCAATAAGGTGGCGGCGAAGAGTGCGGACTTTTTCAAGGTGAAAGCATTATGCTCGCGGATTAATTTACTCTGGCAAATGGACAGTGAAGATTTTGAAACGTAATAAATATATTATTGTGGTTGTTTAGCCAAAGTGCAGTCATTGCATAAATTCAATGTATTTGTCATTGCGATAGCCACTGAACATATAAACCGATAGCAATGTGTTGTTTGTGTGGCCCTGTACCCAAAGTAAGCTCCATTTTTCCTTACTTCTGCTGAAATTGATCAGACGTTTTCAAATATCGAAATTATTTCTTAAACAGACAATCAATTTCGTTGACCTGTCTGGGGCTTAGGAGTTTAAACGTCTTAGCATAAAGGGGTTTGAAGGTCTTTTGATGGCCTCCGTGGTTGAGTGGTTACGATCCTTGGCTACGAAGCCGGAGGTTCCGGGTGTCAAATCCCGGCATGAGTAAGTTTTATTTCATTAATTTGTGTGATTTCACAATTTATTAATTAAAAATAATATATAGTATATTTGGGGCACGTTCCATAGTGATAGATACTTTCAGTATCACCCTGGTCAAAGACCACCATTCATAATCGAAACGTTGCTTGAAATGACTTTAGCCATGTTTGGTGATCAGATCTGAATAGCCAGGTACTTCCCCACCTTCCTCTCCCCATCTCTTTCCCCCCCCCCCTCTACTGTCAGCCTCATAACATACCCTATTTTGGAATGCCATAGTATCACTGGCTCTAGATGGTTGGGGGCAGTTGGGACTCTTGTGCGGTACTCCTCAATATGCATATCGTTGCAGGAAAGCAATATTGCTGTAACAGCCAAGGTCATGAAAAAACGCAGAACTTTGAAGTTTATTATATAAATTTTTAAAAATAATGTAGAAAAAACTAGGAGTTTTTCCAACGTCGTACAGGTCTTATTTTTTATTATAGAGTCACCGGACCCAGATAGATCGAAGCAGAAAAAAAAACCCTGTGGAATGGTGTATACAAAGCTTTTTCGTGGGTGGTGGTGGTTACAGCAGTACTGCTTTTCTGCGACGATATACATTTTTTAAAATTTTTCTCAACGTACATACAGGCTACAGTACTAGAGTAAGCAGTTTTTTACGTTTTCTTATAAGGTGCCACAAATATAGTGACATGTTTTTAATTTTTAACTTTTATTAAAAAAAATAATTATGTTAGATTTCCGTGCTGTTTTTAAAAATGTATTTTTTTCTTGTCTGCGGTGATTTCGCCATACGTACAAATCAAAAATGTTTTATTTTTTATATTATGACCTTATATTTTTGTGATATTATGTACTTCTATTTGCTGTTCAAAAGATTATTTTAAATGTATGAACAAAATATATATCTATGTATATATATTTTCTGATTATATATAAAAAAAGGTTTTATATATTTGGTGTTTTAATATTTTGGGAAGGTGGACAAATGAAGAAGTGTCATGGAAGGTACATGTGTCTTAAAAATGACGCCCAAACCAAAATGAATTGATTCCCGAAAACATTTATCAAAAAGAAAGTGTATTATCTCGTAGTCAAAAAATTGCAAGAAGCATTGCTGTTACCTTTTCGTGGTCTACATCAAGCAAATTTGTCTCCTAACAAGTTTGCATCAACAGAGTAACTAACCTTATCGAAATCATTTTTCAAAAACAAGTTAGATATTTTAGATAGGACGGATCACGGACCTTCGTTATTGACAATTTAATCAGCTATATGAATACTTCAAAAAATAGGTACGTCAGATTGTTTCGAGCGACCGTTTTCGAAAATCTAACAATTATAAAATTTCTCCTAGCCGTTGTTGTATGGCGATGTCTGAGTTTGTGACATGTGAATGTATTCAGGTTAAAACAGCAGTTTTGTCAAAAACAATACGCTCAACAATGGCTTTGCATAGGGTGCGGTACATGCAGTTGGGTTCTTAAATTTCAACTTCAAACTTGTGATGCATGCCTTTTTAGGCTTTCTATGACATAACCAAATTACATTATGCAATTTGGGGTTAATTTTGCACTCTGTGTTATTTTGGAGAGAAGTGTGCTAGTCTTTCGAAGCGAGGCAACGAAACTTAATAGAGGGTTTTGTTATGAAATTACTCATTCTTTGTATGACACACCAAATCTAGTAGTGATATATCGATGTGCGTAAGTGAATAGAAAACGAAGTCAAAAACACCTCGATCATGATCGAGCGTTTAACCGTTTTATTGCTATGCTTATTTTGCAAGTATGTATATAAATTGCTACAGATATTCTGTGTTTTTAAATTAAAAAAGTACGGTATTCAATAAAAATGCAATAACTTGGACAAATATCAATCAATTTTAATGATTTTTTTTGAAATTGTACAAGTAAAGAATGAAATTTTACGAATATTATAGTTTTAATTAAAAAACTACACATTTATAACTACAAAAAATATTAAAACTGCAAAAATATAATCAAATGAAACACTCCAATTTTGTTTTAACCACATTTATTATAATATAAATGTGGTTAAAACAAAGTTTGAGTGTTTCATTCGATTATAATGGATAACCCTTGAGCGATATAATGGAACCCTATAATGGATAACCCACAGCGCCTTTGAGGCGATTTTTCACAAAAACGGCGCTATACAAATCATCCAACTATTTTTATTATTAACCACAAAGTGATAGCTTCATACAATAGTTCATAACGATAAGATTATTTCACTTCACAATTTTGTTTTTGAAAATGAATCTGAAGATTGACTTTCTATTTGCAATCTTTTATTGCGATGTACAATAATGTCACTTCCATTGTCACTGTCTTCATTTATGGGAACAAAGGTCTCGTCGTCCGTAGTGCCGCTGTCATTTGATACATTATGATCATCCACAATACAACTAACTTCCGACATGGTGAAAAATATCGATTCAATTTAGGGCCTATTTATTTTGACAGGATAAACAATAAATACAGTTATCAAGATACGCGCCAATCGCAATATGCAATGCTCAAATTGAACACGTGCTCTCCTGAGGACGACAAAAAGCACACTGAAAATTGCAGCGCTATAGCGCTGCGTCGCAATAGCGCTGCGTCGCAATTTACGTAACTAAAGCTTACAGTACGATGGAGCTGGGCCGCACTCTAACGGTTAAATAAGTTTTTTAAGTCGTCATTACATTGCGATCAGTAGGGACTCTATTGCGGCATTCACATATCATATTTAATCAAAGATTTATGCAATAATTTATCACTTTTTTTAAACATAAACATGATGTATCTGTTAATTAACACCTATGCTTTGTTAAAGGGAATTTCTTCATAGAGAAATGCTATCACCAAAGATAAATGATTAGTTATAAAAAAATTATGCATTATTTTTTTATGTTATCTATGTACGAGTATATCGAGCAAGCCAAAATTATATAAAAGGCTTTTTCTGATTCAAAAGCTAGTCTTGTCTTGAGATGCTCTCAAGGCATCTTTAAACAAACTTTCTCTACTTCCCCAGCATCCTCTACTGCAAGTTGTTATCGAACTGTATTACATCTATTATATTTTTATTGAAAAGTGTTCAGTGTTTTTTTTTTTTTACCTCCGTGGTGCAGAGTTTTTGACTCAGTGGTGATTTCTGTCAATATTTTCCTTGTACCGGTGTGACATTTTGAAAATTGGAACTGATGGATGTGTTAAGAAAATAATTCGAATTTTAAAAGAATCTTTTCAAATCCCAGAGAGGCGATAAAGTACCTACCTATAATACATTTTACCAAACAATTATTTTTATTCTATATTTCAAATGTGTGATATTTTTTGATTCTGTATAAACAGAATTTCTCAATTTTCATCTTGGCAAGTCAACTTACGTTGCGTGATTTTTCATGGGCCCACTACACGTTGGCCGTTGATGGGCCAGCGCTGGCCATTGGTCGGCAAAGGGCGGCTCCAGAGCCGCATGCGGCTCTTTGGCCCCTTAAGTGCGGCTCTGGCACAAATATCCATGAGCAGACACAACAGTCTTGATTTGAAATTTTCTCCTTTTGGCAGTGACATTGTTAACTTTGAAATATAATTGCTGGATTTGAAAAACAAGGAAATATGGCTAAATTTGAACGTCTTTGTGTTGATTTGGAAATACTGGAGAAGAACAAATGTGAACATAGTTCACATTTGTTCTTCTCACAAGTGGTCTGCTTTGAAAGACCTGGATAAGGAATAAATGATCATATTCAACGCCTGGAATAGTATTCCTGACTCTTATAATCAGCTGAAAAAACTCGCGTTTTGCTGTTTTTGTCGGTTATAGATATGTATGCAAACAATCTATTTCAAGCATGAATTTTATCAAGAATAAACTGAGAAGTCGTCTTATTGATGAGAACCTGGAATCGTGCCTAAAATTAAAAACAACAGGATACAAACCTGACATACTCAAACTTTCCAAGGAGATGCAAGGACATTGTTCGCATTATGTGTTTTTTCAGTCATTGTCTTCATTTAAATTTATGGATACCTTACTTTCATACTATTTTTTAACAATAAATAAAATCATTATTTTTTTAATTTATTATTCATTTTTTGATACATACATTCACACAAGGTACAATGATAATAAACATTTTTTTTTTTTTTAACATTAAATTATAAATACATCTGAACAACCTATGTGTAATGTATATAAAACAAAAAATCCCACATAGGCAAAGCCAGCGCGTGGGTATACCTGATATCAGTTAGTTGCAGTATATTAGTTTATTTGTATTAATACATGGATGTTGAAGGTAAGTTAAATAAAAGATTTTAAGTTAGATAAGAAAACAAATCGAAAAACAAAGAAAGAAAAGTGGGGAAAATATACAGTTATAGCAGGAAAAGGTTGATATCTTTGGTTTTAATCCAGTTTTTTATTTCATTTTTGTATGTGTTTAAAGATGATATGTGTGGACACTTACATTTTGTAGATAGAAAATTAAAAATTTTAGGAGCAATAAAAGAAGCATGTCTCTGCGCAAGCCTAGTTTTACACAAAGGTACTTCAAATACGTTATTTATCCTGTTACTAGAGCGATTTTCGTTTTTTGAGAATAGTTTTTGTCTTGAAAATACATATTTTAGGCACTGTAGACAATAATTTTTTCTCATGTTAGAGTTCAGCCTCATGGAATAGTTGCATGGAGGGGAAGGTAATTTCTTTATGTAACATTATTTTTAGTATTCACTTTTGAGATGTTTCAAGTGGTTTAAGGTAAGTATTATAAATTCCCCCCCATCCGATTATTCCATAAGATACTGATGATTACACCAGTGCGTGGTATACCATTTTCATTATTTTGATATCAAGTATGTTATTCAAACGTTTAAATATGTAAGTTAAATACCTTAATTTACTTACAAGCTTTTCTACATGATATGTCCATTTGAGTTGACTATCTATGAAATCAAGTTTTATTCAGCGCACCCGTAATTTAATGAAGATCTAAAATAATAATAAAGGTTTACTAAATTAATAAACAGATTTTACTCTCAAAATTTTTTTTAATCGTTGTAATGCACATATTTGGCTCTTTGGCGAAAAAGTTTGCTGACCACTGAGCTGGGCTGGCTTGGCGATTTCCGGCGAGCCACTACACGATGGCGACTAGAAGTGGGTCGTTCCGCTTATTTTACGAACTCGACTCCGGTTCCGAGTTCAGCTGAACGGATTCGGCACTTCAGACTCCGTCCGATGGTTCCGACGGGTCCGCGGTTCCGCTGAGTCCGGTGAAAGCCAGGAATCATCGTGCCGCCGTTTCTGTTGTCTCTGATTCCGGAAGCAAAAATCGTGCATATGTACCTTTGAATAGAGTCGCTTTTCGTTTATAGCTCCGACTACTCTGTGGTAACGACGATTCCGCATGGAAAAGTTGTACATATTGCACTATTCCATAAGGTCGCTTTTCGTGTATGGCTCCGACTGCTCTGTGGTGACGATGATTCTGGATGGAAAAATCGTACATATTGCACTATTGAATAAGGTGAGTGAGTGAGTTCCGAGCTTGCGAACTCGGACCGAGTCCACTAATATCATAAAATTAATTTCGGATATTCAGGAAATGTAATATTTTTTTTATAATTTGTTGTTATTGTTTTGTTTTTCCTCTCTTCCAATAATTCTACCCCAATAAAAATAGGGTATAAATGCAGACATATTTATTTAAAAATATTTATATTAAGTACAATATTCAGAGAACTACAATTTACAAAAATACCTATTTAGTGTTTATTTTTGTATTTGGGATTTCATATACATTCATCAATGGAATGATTCGATGCATTTTATAATTTCATCACATGTTCAAACTACTGCAATTACGTTTAAAAATGTTTCGAAGCTACGTAAATATTACTAACTAGGACGTCACCTCCAGAGCACGTTCAAGCGGACAATGAACAGTTCGCCACGTATCGTGAAGTGGGCGCCACCATCACCATCCTTTGATGTGTGTACGAAAACCAACAACAAGGCCATCCTGCGCCATCACAAGCGCCATCACAGGCCAGCATACGCCATCATCCGCCATCACACGCCACTATGCCCACTACATGATGGGCCATACGTAGTGGGCATAGTGGCGTATCATGGCGCATGATGGGCCATCATCGGCCATCATCGGCCATCAACGGCCAACGTGTAGTGGGCCCATCACAGATACAGCCTTGCAGAATATTCTTGACTAATAATAAATTTGGAACTAAGCGTGTCATTTCTATGGCAACACCAAATGCCCTGAAAAAATAAAAATCTACTACCAAAATACAAGACGACTTCGTACGAAACTACATGATTTTAAAACAGCAGCACCTTTACACAGACATGATATATTCATCCTTACTGAATCTTGGCTCGTCCCAGAAATAAACTCTCCAGAACTTGGTTTTACGAACCACAAGATATTTCGGTGCGACAGAAACTCAAAATCTAGTACCAAATCAAGAGGAGGCGGAGTTCTGATAGCAACTAAGGAAACTTTATCAGTAAAAAAACTAAACACACAAAATAGCTCGTTGGAGCAATTATTTTTGCAAATTATTACCCCCATGGAAAAAATCATCATTGGAACTATATACATACCGCCAAACTCTGATATTCAAACATACAAGAAACACTGTGAAGACATTGAATTTCTCACTTCAAAATATCCTACATCTAAAATTATTATCGTCGGTGATTACAATCTTCCCAATTTAAAATGGAATTTTAGTGACAATGGCTATATTATAAATGAAAGTTGTAATGACCCAGCACGTGAAGTGATAGATACGATAAACTATTTGAATTTACATCAACATAATTTTGTGTACAATACATGTGACCGCCTTTTAGATCTAGCTCTCTCTAACTGCTCTAAACTGTCTGTTGAAAAGTCAAACGATCCGCTCATATCGGTGGATAGTCATCATCCTCCCCTACACGTTACAGTTAATAGGTACATATACAAACCCACATTGAAACAAACAACACTCAACTTCAAAAACGCCGATTACATTTCTATTAATTACCAGTTCAGTAATACTGATTGGACTTTCTTGACTGATGATAGTAATATCGAACAAACCTTAGAAAAACTTTATCAAACATTTTCCAACAATATAAAATCTTATGTACCATCGTATTCACCAAAACACAGAACATATCCAATTTGGTTCTCCACGGACCTTATATTACTGCTCAAACAAAAAAAAGTTACACAAAATTTTTAAACTTACTCACCTAATCGATGACTACTCAAACTTTTCAGCAACAAGAAAAAAATGTAAAATACTATCCAAACTGTGCTATAAAGCACACACCACCTCCATTGAGAAAAATGCACTGGAGTCAAAAAACCTGTGGAATTTTGTCAAAAAATTAAACAATGAAAGCTCAGACTACCCCCCCACAATGCACTATGATGGAAAAATAGCTAATAGCACCATCGACATTGTTAATTTGTTTACGGATCATTTCCAAAGCGTATACGAAGACGAAATATCTGGAAATAAAATACCATCATATACATATAACACGTTACATTTACAGAACTACCACATTACACGGGAATCTTGCCTAAATAAAATACTTTCCCTTGACCCCAACAAATCTGCAGGCCCAGATAACATTCCGCCAATATTTTTTAAACAATGCGCATCTACAATATCAAGTCCACTTACCATATTATTTAACAATTTACTTTCTTCTGGACATTTTCCAACTCGTTGGAAATCTAGTTATATTACCCCATTTTTCAAAAAGGTGATGACACAGACATAAAAAACTATCGTCCTATATGTATACAATCAGCACTCCCAAAAATTTTTGAATCCCTTGTTCTCGACTTAATTTATCCATCAATACTCAAAGTAATTGATAAAAAACAACACAGGTTCGTCAGTGGAAGATCAACTACTACTAATCTATTACTTTACCAAAACTATATTACGGAATCCTCCACGAATAAAAAACAAGTTGACAGTATCTATACAGACTTTTCAAAAGCTTTCGATAAAGTATCCCATAAATTATTACTTAGAAAATTATATGCACTAGGACTGAGAGGCAACATGTTGGATTGGTTCTCAAGTTACTTATCTAACAGAATCTTGTTCGTCAAAATTAAGTCTTTAAAATCTAAAGTACTTAATGTAACTAGTGGTCTGCCGCAAGGAAGTCATCTCGGTCCCATTCTATTCCTAATATTCATTAATGACATAATAACCTGTTTTGACGATGTAGAAGTTCTACTTTTTGCCGATGATATTAAACTATACAAAGAAATATCCAATATTAGCGACTGCATAATCTTACAGTTAAACATCGATAAATTACATAATTGGTGTATCGCTAATAACTTATTTCTCAACGTTGATAAATGCAAGACACTGACATTTTGTCGAATCAAAACCCCCTTATCATTTAACTACGCTATAGATAACAAAATCTTGGAAAAGTCAACGAAATTAGTGATCTCGGAGTTTTGTTTGATACACAATTAAATTTTGTAAATCACATACAACAAATAACTAATAAAGGTATGAAGACATTGGGATTTATAATTAGAACTATCAAAGACTTTGATTCGCTGGAAGTTATAAAAATCGTATATTTGTCATTAGTGCGCAGCATATTAGAATACAATTCAATAGTGTGGTCCCCATACTATATCATTCATATAAAAAATATTGAACGCGTGCAGCGCAAATTTTTACGTTTTATTAACTTCAAACTACACATGCCAATACAACACATAAACTATACATTCTTGCTAAATACACTCAAAATACATACTTTAGAAAACAGAAGAAAAATAACAGACTTAACTTTTTTATTTAAAATTATTTATTCCTTATTAGACTGTTGTGAACTCCTGCAACTAATCAATTTCAAAGTACCTCATCGACAAACTCGGCAAAATATGTTATTTTGTAACAATAATTCTGGGACAAACTACCAAATGCATGCACCCATTTCTCGTCTACATATACTTGGAAATAAATTCACCTCTGCCATAGATATATTTAACATAAGTTTAGACATGTTTAAAAGATACCTGAACGATATTTTTATGTTGCAACAATTATAAGAGCATCGTATAAGAGCTATTGTTTAATTATTATTTTTTTATATATATTATCTTTACACTCATCTACAATCCAAAAACTTGTTCCTCTTTTTTTCTTTCTATGTATCATATACCAGATTATGTATTATGCAATTCCATACATTTTTACATCATCCGAAATATAAAAACACAATGATTTTTTTTCACAATGTCATGCACTCATATTATAAGAGTATTATATTACGCACTTGTGTATTATGTATCATGTAGATCAGGCTATTAGTATTTTTATTAAAAAAAGTAGTATCTACAAATTAAAAAACCTTTCCCTTTGTAACTTCTCTGTGGCATGCACTTATACATTATTATACCTTCATATATATTATAAATATGTTACACTTATATACCAACTATGCAGCATGTTATATTTTTTTTAAGTTCTGTACACATAATCATTTTAATGTTAAAACATGTAAAAGCCCTTTGGGGCGTTAATGAATGAATAAATAAATAAAATAACACCAAGGTCTTTGACATTTCATTGTTATTTTTGTAAAAGTACCATAACCTCAATGAAATTATAATTCATCTAAGCTTTATCTATCAGTACTGTTTTCTATGGTTATTTATCAGTAGTTACAAATCATTTAAAATTAATAGACCAATAAACAGTGGAACGAGGGAGGTTATTTACTGTGTATTCCGGCGCTGTTTAGCTGAATTTCACGCTAAGAAACTAAGACGCTAAGAGTCTAACTTTGAAGATGTTCACAAACCCACTGCTGAAATGACTGGTAAGTTATAATGGTCTGTTGACAAATTTCGTATGTATTTAAATAACATTTTTGTGGATTTATTCTGATTTTTAAACAATTGCAATGTACATTCATATTTGAGGTGAGACTTAATTGGACACTTTATTGTAAATAAAAACGTCCAGAAAAATAACGACTCGAGTCAAATTTTATTGTTTTTTTTTAAAAATTTAATTTAGATCGTTAATATTTTTTTGAGCTGGAAGCGGGAAGCATGAAACATCAGGAAGCTGAAAATGAGAAGCGAGAAGAAAAAGCGAGAAGCGACGAGAAGAAAAAACCAAAACATAAATGCAGGGAGCAGAAAGCTAGAAACCGAAACATGAAGAAGCGGAAAACAAAAACACTTTCTCTTAGTAACTAAATGTTTTTTTTTATGATAAACATTTTTTTAATTACTGCATTATTTTCATCATTACCCCCTGGCGGGACTCTTACTTAGTGCACAGTTACTTAGTTAGTCTCTCACTTACACTTTCTCTTAGTAACGGAATGTTTTTTTTTAATTATAAATATTTCAGAAATTTCTACAAATTATCAGAATGTTGATTAGTGCTCCCTGGACCCCGAGAAGCAAGAAGAAGAAGCGAGAAGCGGTGAGAAGAAAAAACCACAACATAAATGCGGAAGCTAGAAACTGAAACAAGGAGAACCGGGAAATAAAAACAAGCAGGAAGCAAGAAATTAAAACCAACGCTCAATCCATTCCTTTATTCCTATCCTATCTATCCTATATTCCCATATTGGCTCTAGGTTTCCATGTATACTGACTAATTAAATTCTATCCTCCTTCTCATCCTTAGAGCATGTGCTCCAAATTCTAGCTTAATTAGTGCCCCCTGGACCCTGGTGTTCTAATGGGACGCTTTACTAAGTGCACTCTTACTTACTCTTTCTAATAATATTTTACTAATAAATATTTTTTAAATTACTTCAAATTATGTATTTGTTTAATATTTTCCTCATTCCATCTTTCTATTCACATTTATGGACACCGTTTGTATAAAATAAAAATGTACATCTTCAATAACTCTAAATTCACTTTGTGGCATCATTTTAAATTAAATAATACAAAATATTCACTTGGACCATTTTGCCCAGGCATATTCGTGATACAATTTAAAATCTTTTGAACGACACAGCGCCCTCAATTTTTTTGTACCTTTAAATGTCAGACTGTAACAAGTAAGGTAATTACGATAATTTATTGGTTTGGTGATAAACAAATTCTTGGGAGACCTTTGGAATTATTTATAATAATAATAATGTTTTATTTCAGCAGAACAAAGCGGTGAGTGCAATACTCTGTCTGCCATATAAAAAGAATACATTTTAAGAATAGAAAATTACACATTGTAGAAATATAATATAAAAAAAAAAAAAAAAATTAAATTAAAATAACATATTTAACACTTATGCTACAATGGCCTGAGGGAAGTTCTCCATCTACGATGTAGGGGCGCGCCATGCCACTGGGCGACGGCCTGGACAAGAGTGTTTTCCGATCTCCGGTTGCGCTGACTCGTCCTGGCTATTCTGTGGCGCATCAAAGCAGCGAACCCATGCACCCTTCCCTCTGCGAACATCTGCGAGGCGCTGCATCTCCAAGGGAGGCCGAACAGCGCCCTGTAAGCATGGTTATATTGCACTCGGAGTGTGTCCATGACGCCTTGTGTGTATCTAGTCCATAGTTCGCCAGTGTAAAAGCTCATGCAGTATGTCTGGAATAGTTGCTTTTTTACCGGAGAACTGCACCTATTAAATCTTCTGGCGAGCATGTTGGCGCGTACGCACAGCGCTCTTCTTTGGCGTTCTATGTCATTTTTATCATTTAGGTCATCAGTGATGACATGCCCCAAGTATTTGATTTCGCTGCAGATTTCAAGATTGGCTCCGCCGAGACGTATGGGCGGAATGACAGCAGGACCCGTATTTGCTTTGAAAATCAGCAGTGATGATTTTTTTGCATTATACATTAGCCCGTGACTAATAACGTACGATTCGCATATGTCTAGAAGTTTTCTCATTGCTCTTACCGATGGGGCAAGTATGACCATGTCATCTGCATAGCTGATATTGTTCATACATACCCCAGCAATGTGGCATCCGATTCTTGTTTCCTTCAGAGTTTTGCTAAGTTCATCCATGTATACATTGAACAGCACTGGGGACATTGAGCCTCCTTGTCTAATGCCGCACTTTAATTGAGCTGCTTCTGATAGGCTGTCATTCCATCTGATAAAGTTTTCCTGTTGGTTGTACCATGTACTTAATATATTAACAATTTGCGGTGGTACTTGTCGTTCGGTCAGTTTTTCCCACAACTTATTATGACTAACCCTGTCAAAAGCTTTGCTCAAGTCTAGGAAGCATGCGTATACTGTTGTTTTTCTGGCTTTATAATATTCAATTGTTTGTTTCATACTATATATGGCTCTATCAGTTGAGCATCCAGCTTTGAAGCCCATTTGGGAGTCCTCTGTATTGAGCTTGTCTTCGGTTAAGTGTAAGATGACTTTTTCAAAGATTCTTGCAGTTATTGTGGCAAGAGATATGGGCCTGTAATTAACGGATGATGTCAGGTTTAATTGACGGCTTTTGGGGATCGGTATTATTATGATTTTGGACATTTCTGGACATTTCTTATGACTTATTAATCAGACTGAATTGATTGACTACTGCGAGCTAGCTACATATATTGTTCATAATCATTTGTGAATCTCATTTTCAAATTGTGCAATAATTCTACTCAATATCAATTCATCAATCGTTATATAAAAAGGAAAATGATGGAATTTAGTTAATAATGTTATTAATCTGTTTAAACAATATTTAGATTACTATGCAGATTGTGTTTTACGGAAAACCAGAATATGTACATACATACCGAGGCTAGATAATCTGTGTAGATATATAAAAACGATCATGTCAAAAAATATCATTGATAACTGCCAAAATTCGTTTCCAGAATGACAAATACTATCAGTATCGCCCTGGTGAAAACTTACCATTCAGTATCGAAATGTTGCTCGTAATGGAATTCGCCATGTTAGTGACCAAATTTGAATAGTCAGGAACTTTCCAACCTTCAACTCTCCCGCCTCCCACACCCTTCAGCCTCGCAACATAACCCTATTGGGGATGCCTTTGCTGCTTTGGTTCTGGACAGTTGGGACTCTTGTGCGGTATTCACATTTTTTAAAAAAGCTTCCTCCCCACTTGGTACAGTTTCATAACATATCTACCCCAAATTGAGATAATTTGAAATGAAAACATGTTTCACAAATCTTTGCTCATTTTCTCCCGATTTAAAAATAAGTGAATTAGTCGGTGGATTGAGAATTTTTTTCTTGCCTGTGGCATACACAAATAATCATATGGGAATTTTCCAGTCTATGTGTTGTGATTAGGGATTGCAATCCTGCACAGATTTTTTCGATTCCTGCGGAATCCGTGCGGGATTGGATTTTCGATATACAGTTTATTATGTATTTGCTAAAAATACGTTTTTATTCATGTATGTAATATTGTAATAACGATTGATGAACATGTTATCAAATTATAACAATAATTATCAAAAACTGATTTAAATAATACCTCAGTAAAAAGAACCATTGCTGAAAATGAGATCTTAAGAAACAGACAATATTCAACGTCTCATCTCCCAATCTGCTTCTCAAAGAGTTACAGATAGTCAGCGGCTGAAAATGCTCACTGAGCCGTAATATATGCGCTTGTTGGTGATATGGTCATCAAGTATTTGTAGGCCATGCTGACGAACTTACCTCATACTTCGTCACTTTCGTAGGTTGACATTTCCTTTTTCAACTACTTTTGGTACTTTATTTCTTTTACACAGTTATTCTTCTCTTTCTGTATTTTAATTTCTAATTCTTCTTTTAACGACAGATTAGTACATTGTTGCAAATTGTCAACAGGTTCAGATTCTTCATCTCCAGATTTGTTTTCTTAAGTATTATAAAATCTTAGAACGTAATATTATTTCATATTTGTAAAAAGCATTAACTTTGTGGCTCGCCATAATTTACAATAAAAAACACATAAATTTGTTGTAGACCACTTTTATTTTATTAAAACTCTATCGGTTTCGGAAGCTTATCATTCAATGGTACACCGGCTAGTAAAAATCCCACTATCATCTGTTAATTTCACGATTGAACTTTCAAAAATTAAACAAATTGCTCTAAATAATGGTTATTCCACAAATTTAATTGATAAAATCCTTAATAAGAAACTTAAACTCATTTCAACAGATACATTTTTATTTAATACACCTGAAAATAATAATAAAATAATAAATCCCGTTCAATGGCACAGAATCTTATATATATCCAACTTTTCCTCACTCAGTAGAAAAAAATTTCCTTCCCACATTAAACCCGCATTCTCTACTGATAACAATTTAGGTAAATTACTAAAAAATACTAAAAGATAGAGAACATAAATTAAGCCACTCAGGTATTTACCAACTATGTTGTAATGATTGTCCATCGTTCTACATAGGTAAAACAACTAGAAATATAAATATTAGAGTCACAGAACATTTAAGATGCTTAAAAAATAATAATTTCTCTGAATTTGCCAATCATCTAATTTCCAAAGATCACACTTTTACAAGGACACAGGGGTTACAATTCTTCACCGTAACAATAAAGGCAAAAATTTATGTTTTTTTTATTGTAATATTATTTCTTTTGTAAGTAAATCCTGTAAATCCAGCGGATCCCGCACGCGCTAAAATGGTGCGGGATCCCACATTGTGGAATTGCAATCCCTAATTGTGATGCGTTCATGTTTTCTGTTATAGGGCGCGCAATTAGAGTTGACATATGTATTCACTTCACTGTTGGGACATCACTGTTGGATGTCAACACATATGCACCCATAGTCACAAGCCTAAGTCTCTCTTGTTGGGGTCAACTTTAATTGCGCTCGGGGTAAAATGAAACTGCCAATATTTGGCAAACCCCAACAGTGGTTATTATTGTTTCGGTTCTATGATGATCATTGTTTTAGAAGAAAACAATTTGTTTTAACTTATTAAGAGTGTATTCTGCTATCATCTATTTCAGTTATGTATTGTAATATAAATAATACATAAGTGTTTCACCAAGACTGATAAGATTTCGTTATTTGCAATGGCCTATTCCACGTGGCATCATTTTACAACATGTGGCAACGTATGTCATCATGTGGAATCATGTGGCATTATGTAGCATCACATGATATTATTTTTTCAGGTGATTCACCCCGCGCACCTTCCCAGCCATGGAAGTCGATGAAAAATTGCTGTTGGAGCCTTCAAAGCTATATCTATTAATAGATAACCTCCTGAAGTCCTTGGTGGAGCTCTCAGTGAACATCCTGGTTGAAAACTCCTACCCTATTGACCACATCCTGGTGCAGTTTGCGAACGTGGTCTATACCAATAAGAAATGGGGGGACACGAACGCAGTTTATGGGAATAAGCTAGTTCTGCCAAAGGGCTGGCATCTCTTGGTTATTGGCTCCAACTCAGTCCTCACTAACGGGTATTTCGGTGCAGCGTTCGTGCACATTAAGTCGCATCAGGTGGTGGTGGCCCACCGGGGGACCATTCTCTCTAACCCGGGAGCGCTGCTCACTGATATTTTCGGAATCCTCGGAACCAAGTACACGAGATGCATGAACCGCTATTACTTTTGTAGATAATATACGGCAGCTCAACCTTCTGTGAACACTGATCATGGAAAGAATTATAACCTTACTTTAACGGGCCACTCCCTTGGGGGCTGGCTAGCACAGATAAACGGCGTTCACCGTCAAGCATTTGTCAAACAGATACACACTCTTTGAAAAGAGTACCAGTTTAGGACTCCACACAAAAACAGTTGTTTTCGACAGTCCGGGCGCCAAAGGTATGTTGGATAGAATACGAGGTGATTATTATGACAGATATACGGCGAATGTTTTGTTAGACCAGTTGAAAATTACGGTCTACGTGTCGGCACCAATAACAATTACCATAATTCTATTTCAAAGTTTTAAGTGTAACATTTCTTAACATTTAAGTGCATATCATTAACAATACATCATTTATTGACTGTATCGAGGTCATTTTGAAGCAATTGATGATCAGAAATAGACTTAATTTTACGAAAAATTTTGAGATGATTGCGACAAAATCATAATCACTGTTTAATTTTGAGCCAAGGTCATTTATAAATTTAAAAAAAGGACAGGGCCGAGATTTGATCCCTGTGGCACACCAGACGTTACGACTATAAAGGATGATTTGTGTCCATTAATAAGCACCATTTCTGTTCATATTATTGTAAATTGTTGTTACATTTTCTAAACGTAACTATGACTTACCTATATATTCATACGGTGTGAAACAAAATCAAAGTTTATGGGGTGGATTTATTATTGGTGTGGTTATGCTTTCTGCGGAAAATGTTGATGTCCGCCATTACCCCATTTGCTTCGGAACGACAAGCGCATTGTTTTAATTTTTTTTATAAAAATGTGTTGCTTTATCTAAGAAGGGAAGACATCACAGTTTACACGACTACTCTATGAAAGAAAATAAAATAGTTGCTCAAAACTTTGAATAAATAAATGAACTAAAAATCTTAAATATTTTTCTTAATGATATTGTAAAGTTGGCTTAGAAATATACTTATTTGATTACGCATAAAGTTGAACTTTTAATGAGTTTATGACATTGATCGTTGGCTTCAGGAAAATTACAAAAATTGGGAAGAGGAATGATGGGAATTATTAAAATACAATAATATTTTACTTTTTTGTTAAAATGTTTAATTTTCTGCTTTGAGTGGAAACAGTACAAAGGTATACACTGAATAAATAAATAAATAGTTTGCTAGCAAACTATAATGTATAAATGATCAATAATAAATAAATTATCAGGCTATCGAATCGTCACTTTTTATTTTACTTAACTCTAAGTTTTATATAGAGTGACTGGTATTTGCTGTGAAATATTGCATAAAGCAAGGAGACATTTACAAGAAAAATAGTTAATTTGAACAATGTTTGAATTCTGAACTGTTATTGAGATTTCTGCTTTTCTAATAAAATATGTATTATGTCTGGGCTATTTGAATATTCTTAGAAATAGACTATAATCGAACTAGTCCGATTCAATTAGAATTCTCTCATTTTGAGTCGGTCATCCATGTATTTAACTGATATAGTTGACTACTCGTATTCCCACTAATTCCACTTTCGATATACGCAAAACGGTTGAATACCAATGTGAATCGTTTTATTGTGAATAAACCAAATGATTCGTCATACTAAATTCAATATTGAATCAAATACAACTACTTTAAAAATACAAGTAGTAAGCTGAGTTTTGATAATGTTTGATTTATTCTTCATGAGTGTTGGTACAGTGTTCAAATTTTATTTTTTTTTACTTGGATAGTTATGTTCTTCTTTTTTAATTAATGCCTAGTTAAAATAAATAATTCTAATTTAAATAAATAATTCTCTTAAATCTACAAGCAATAAATAATAACACTTAACTAATTTTTATAATGCATAACAAAGTACAGAATCAAACTTTAAAAACAATTATTTTTGTTTGTTAAATAATAAAAAGTATTTGTGTACTTTTGCTCAGAGAAAGTAAATTTATAGAAAGTGGACAATCAAAACATTGATTTCAATATGTTCATTTGTCAAAACAAAACAATTAAACAAACGAAATTACAACTAGAAATGAATGAAAAAAATATGAATCAGTGCTTTAAAAAATCGAGTAGCCTACATTAGAAATTGAAATTACGCGAAGAAAAATGAAAATACTTTACGACTTTTGATGCCGCATACAAAATGTAATACATTTAAATTAAACAAACAAAACCAATTACATATTTTGCCGGACAGCGAGTAATTGTAGTTAGATCTAATTACGTACAAATTACATTCCAGATTTGGCACAAGAATTGGACATTAGAGAAATGACTAACTCGGTCATAAAACTAGGTCTGAAGATTAGATTGAACACTTTTTTCGTGCATACCTACGAAATTATACGCCTTATACGCATTGATCATACGAGTAAGTTATGAAAAGTCAACGCTTGAGAGTTAGTCCTGTTATATGCCCAATTGAAGACGTCAATTTAAGAAGACGTCTGTCGTGTTATAGAATCAAAGTTATGAATTTAACAACATTTCATGTGGCAGCCTAAAAGTTATTATTAAAATGATGTCAAAGTTTTTCGAAGTAATTAATCCCGAACACTGAAGCAATAGTTTTTCAAAGTCGCTATAAAAGTTCATTTAACAATTATTTTTGAGTGTTGAAATTGTAATTGAAAAGAGAATAATTATATTCCGAGCTGGTGTCTGCAGGGTACCAACTACCCGAATGATAGCAAACCTCTGATGGAAAAGGGCCTCAGGAGTAGATAATAAGAAAAAATGGTGAAATAGTAGCTATTTTAAATGCCATAATGACAACTTGCCATCAAACAGTTGAAAATTTTAAGTTTCTTATAGAGAATATGTTGAAAAGAGAAGACAAAGAAAATTGTTCCGGGCTGCAGTCTGAAGGGTGAAGATTGTTCTGATAGCCAGCTTTCGAAGAAGATATCTTTAGACGGTATGAACCTTATAATAACTGTTATAAACTTTGTAACGTATAACAGGCCTATCCAGGAATGAATACCAAATCCAGTCAGTCCATAGATGATTTATATGGTGTAGTGGTTAGGTTAGAATGATTGACTTTACATCTGGTGATTGCGAGATGCAACGTATATTTTTTTATCTCGATTATTGTGAAATTGATTGTTAAGTTTGATGGACCTTAGAAAAATAATTTTACAACTGTCGTTATGCATATATTTATATTGTATTTCAGTCGCGGCAGGGCCTCAAATTATATATTCGTTAAAAAAATATTATAAATATAACAAATAAATAATAACAATAACAAAAACAATTTGATCATCTAAATACATTTCTACAAAGCTGCTAATTGTAACATTATGCTAAATGCTGGATAATAAATAACAAAGGTACTAAAACATTTTTGTGCGTGATTGGGACGAACTTTTGATTGAAAAATCACTATTTTAGCATTACCTAAAGCTTTACATATTTATGTTTTATTTAATTAATTACGTATCTTAGAAGTAATTTTCAATAGAGTGTTCTTCGGAATTAAGTTATGCCAAAGAGATCAGATTATTTTTTTGATTTCACGTGGAATATTACGATATGTTTTCAAAATTCTCAAAAATACATCTGAAAGATTAGAACTTGCACTTGAAAAAATAATCATCTTAAATTAAATGAACGGTGAACTGCTCTGAATCTAATTGAGCATGAAACCTTCGTTAGGTCCTAAAGATTGGGCTGAGGACAGTGAGCTGGACATGAGTGCAGAATTCCAAATGACAGGACGCTGCACACTTTGACCAAGTGGTTGCCCCAATAAGAGCGTCCCAGAGATAGATCGAAGAAGATGTGATCTGACTGCGTGGAAGATTGGAGTATAATGAGAAGGCTGGAAGACTGTAGAAGAATAATTGCTAGGGACCCGAGTTGATGGTAAACATTTTTGGTATAGGAGGTCAAATCCCGCCCGTGGATTAAGCGTCGCGTCGTCTTGGCAATCTTGTTGACAAAAAGTATCTTTTGATAAGAATTTTAAATTATGTTATGGGTGAAAATAATTTCTAAATACTTCAGAAATCAATGGGTTAATAATGCTGATGATTTTTGAGGATGATGATGATAATTACCATGATTGCTATTAACACGATACCTCGTTTTTATATTGCATAAATTAATTCTGCTTATTTTAAAAAGGTTGAACATCGACTTACTATATTTGTTGGACGGTTTGATACAGAGCATTGGTGTCCATTGGAGCAAGTCCATCAATGGTCCTGGCACTAC
The DNA here is from genome assembly GCA_022606495.2 of Halesus radiatus. Taxonomy (NCBI): domain Eukaryota; kingdom Metazoa; phylum Arthropoda; class Insecta; order Trichoptera; family Limnephilidae; genus Halesus; species Halesus radiatus. The sequence continues at coordinate 77,068 of JAHDVE020004310.1, forward strand.
CGACAAGCTGACCACTGTAGGCTCTACTAGCTGCCCATTCTTTTCCATAACCAGCGTTGGCAGTTTGGGCATAGTTAGAATGGGAATATCCACTGGAATAGTCTGGATTGACTTCTGCTCCGGAGAACTGTGGGTGGGGATGCTGTGTCGGGTTCATCATCTTGCAGATCTTCAGAGTGGACAGGATGGTTGGCAGGAACAAGGCTGCTAGGACGATGATCTTCTTGATGAAGAGGACTGTGAGGAGGATGGGTACCAGGAGGAGTTTGATCTTCAACAAGCCGAAGAGGGATAGGAGTGGGAGGAGAATGGAAAGCTTCTTCTTCTTGCCGCGAGAGTGGTGTCCTTTGCCGTCAGAATCGGAACGGGCGACATCTGGGAAAAAAATAACATCATATTTAGACGAATTCATTAGATTTAGTCTACGAATTCCATAATTATATGGAAGATTGGAGTCGACTTAAAAGAGGCGAAGGTCGCGGGTTCTAATCCCCGCGTGTGCAAGTAAATTTTATTTAATTAATTTGTGTTGTTTCACAATCAATAATATATATTATATTTGCACACGATCCAAGTAGAAGATACTCTCAGCATCGCCCTGGTGAAAGACCACCATTCAGAATCGAAACGTTGCTTGAAACGGCTTTTAGCCGTGTTTGGTGACCAGATCTGAATAGTCAGATATTTCCCCAACTTCCTCTTCTCCTTCTCCTTCCCCTCCCCGCTACCTTCAGCCTCACAACATTCCCCAATTGGGGATGCCATATTCTCACTGACTACAGACGATTGGGAGCAGTTGGGACTCTCGTGCAGTATTCACATTAAAAAGGTGATATGTTGATAGGGGAAGGCAATTTTATGTAAGGCTTAATATGAGAGAGGATATTTGTTTGGAGAGAGATAACCACACCACAACTTAAATACCAGTATTTTTTTATACGCGTTTTCATGCTAAAACGTTTTAAGTTCAAGTTTTTTAACTCGTGGAAACGTCCAAATTTGAAGCATCAATGCTATGACGCCGTATGATTTTGCACCTGATTTCGTCGCAGAGACTTCAATCTTATCCGCAAAGGCTTCCCGGGCGGATTCTATAACGTCAGAACTGAGGCGGAGCGTTTAGAGATATGAATTCTACGAATAATCAGAGACTGTATATAATTTTTTCAAACGATTGGTATTCACTTTGTGGCGTCATTATTAATAAATAAATTAAAAATAACTAATATATGAATAACTAGTATATACTATGTATTCATCTATTTCTGGAGATGAAAGCATCGCTTTCGAAACATGTAGATATCAATGTATATTTATAACATGGTGAATACTGAGTATATTTTTAAATTAATTTATTAGATACTATATAACTTATTTATTCATAAACGACCTTTGTTAACCTACATAATAAAGTATTTTTAAATATTTTGTTGTTTCTATGTACGATACGTTGTTTTAATTATTAAATCCGAGTAAAAGTTTTGTACTGAAATACGTGAATAATACACCAAGAATCGAGTTAATTGATGCATGGTACTACCTATCTTTCGTAAAATATTTTTAATAAATGCGTCTGCAATAAATTTTATGGTTCAATTTTAACTGCTTGAATTTCGACACAAAATGTACCTACTTAGAAATTGAAATTTATATCCGTTTCTCCGCACTTTATAATACCAATCATAACGCAGTTGTAAAAGAATGATGTTTTAACAAGGTATTTTTTGGTCAACAATTTCGTCAATTATTTATATTTAATATTCAGAATTAAGTAGATCGGAAATGTTTTATTTTATTCTGGATTGTTTAGTCGCAGTAAACAAGTGCGACAAGTCGCGGTTACATTGTACGAGTAGTTCATCGGATTTTATGATTTGTTTCCTGCTTGTTTTGACCGGTCTTTAAAAGCATTCATTTTCCTTTTTGATGGGGCGATTAAGATTTTCGGCTACGAATCCAGAGGTCGCGACTTCAAATCGCGGCTTGCGCAATTTCTATATACGAGAGGTTACAGCAGATCTTTCAGAATCTATGCCTAAACGCCCCGGGCTCGGCATTTTAAGGGGTGAACAAAATAAAGTAAAAAAATGTTGAAAATTTTGAAGTGAAAATATTGCGTGTAATGGATATATTTAACAGCTATTCCTCAACCAAACTTTGGAATGAAATATCACTATCTATTCGAAGATCGACATCGCTGCAGTGCTTTAAAAAGTTGCACATCATAATTGATAAATTATGAAATGGATACTTCTGTTAGTGATTTTGTAATGTATATTTTTGTAATTTTTATATATCTTTTATAATTTTTATGTATTTTTTTTATAATTTTTGCATTTTTTTATAATTTCCATATTTTTTAATTAAATGTTGAAATTTTATATAAGATATGTAACTTTAACTTTATCTGATTTCTAGAGGCACCGCTTAAAACCAGCTGCACTCCGGGCTCCGTAATGTACGAGTATAGCTGAGCAGTGACAATTTTGACAATTGATAAAATTATATAATTTATGTTATAATAAAAATACCTTATTGACCAATAAATGTTTTTTTGTTAATTGTTTGTATTATTATTACAGTATTTGTTATTTCACATTTATTATTATTATATGAATATAGTTAGCATATTTATGAAAATTTGCAACAAACCGTGTTATATTACAAAGCTTTATAGCTCGTTACGAAAACGATGATGCGAGTTAAAAACAATTGACTGTCTCCGTGGTCAAAGAGAAAGGTCCCCGACTACGAATCCAGAGGTCGCTGGTTAAAATCTCGGCCTGCACAAATAAATTTTATTTAATTAATTTGTGTCAATTCACAATTAATTAATTAAAAACAATAAACAATAGATTTGCAGCACGTTCCAGATTGGTTGATACCTCCACTATCGCCCAGGTGATAATACTCAGAATTGAAACGTTGCTTGAAATAGCTTTAGCCGTATTTAGTGACCAGATCTGAATACCACCTTCCTCTTCCCCTTCGTCTTCTTCCCCTCCCCTCTACCTTCAGCCCCACAACATACCCCAATTGAAGTATGTTGTGAGGCTGAAGTCCCTTGGGATGGTTGGGAGTAGTTGGGACTTTTGTACCGTATTCACATATAAAAGAGGTGTCAAACAATAATTTACTAGTAGAAAAAGCTGTACAAATTTCATGTCGCCAGAGCAACCCTTTTCGAGAGTTTTTTTGCGTTTGATTCAAACAGATTTTCCGCTTTATACTGAGATACCTACAGTACGTATTTGACAGAAAAATACCACTTTTTTACATTAACTCCACATAGGAAGCCCTTAAGAAAATAATTTGAGGATGCTGTGAGCAGGGTCTTTTTGAGGAGAGGATGGAGAGAAAGTACAGGAGGGAAAAAGGTATGAAACGTAAGCAGGGGTCAGTGTGTCCAGGAGTGACAGACGTACTAATCCATCCATCCCACTTCGGTGAAAGGGGATGGGTCGAGAGAGTCCGGCTGGAGATGTCAAAGGATCTCCCTGAACCGACCTTTCCCGATCCGACCCGTCACGCACCTCCTTGAAACCGAAATGTTAGATCAATTTTTTAAAAAGTTATTAGCATTTCTCAACTTGTGTGATACTTGCTGATATTTTGATATTTACGAGTATACTCGTATAATATTATTTAATTGTTATTATGAAATATCACTGTAACAAAACTATTCAACTGTTCTCATGTCTTAAAAATATTTTTTTAAACTTGTGTACTTTGATCGCAACATGCGTGTATCTATATTGTTCTATTTATTTATTTATTTAATTTCATTAAATTTAAATATGACAACAAAACATTAGACACTCATCTCCCTAGGACAGGCCTGTGTTGAGATGAGCGGCTTTCTATAATTGGACTACTATTTGTATGATTTTTATTTTGTTTCTTTGTATCATATTATATATTATTTAACTAAATTTCTGGTGACAAGCTACTTGCAGTAGCTCAGCAGGTATAAGTTCCCATTGTATTGAAAAAATATTTTACAATAAATAATAAATAAAAAAAATATGAAGTCGTTTTTATTTTCAGTAATTAGTGAAACTTTTGTCACGTGATTAATATATTTTCTTGTCGATGTAAATACGGAGATTTGTATGGAAATATGGAAAAGCTTTCTTTGAAGTGTAATTGACAATATGAGTGATTCCAAAGTTTTTTGACAGGTCATGTTTTGAATAGCGAACACGGAAGAGAGTATTTAGGCTTTGTACAGCTGTAAAATAACTATTTTCAGAATAATTAATGAAAGGGAACTAAAAACAAAGTGTGTTTCGGACATGTTTGCCTCTCCCGCAGTGTTTTTGACATATATGTATTTCAAATATAATTGTTGTATTGTACTTGCATAAACCACGTCTATTTTGTAAGGGAGTTGGGTCACATGGAAAATAAATATCGCTGTCCGCAATTGATCCGACTCCCTCCCTTTGTCAATGTTTGTTTCATGTTTCACGGTCTGTGAGAAATGGTTTCTCACTGACCGCTTATGAATGTGAATGACTAAATAAAACGTCAGAGCGAGATGGCAGTGTTCGTCAGACATACGCAGAACGCGTTATCCCGAATCCCCAACGTTTCGTAGGCGACTTTAAGTAGACTGCGAAAAGCAGATTTAACCAGTCAGCCAGCAACTCTCGCCCCGACAACACCTCTTCTCCTTCGTCTGCCCGGCCCCGCTACGACTTCTGTTCTACTTGCCTTATTTCTCTTTGACCACCGCTAACCCTGAATCCCCATCGGACTACTGCTTCTCACTGGACCCGGACCAAGCATCGTCACACGGGCACGACCCCGAGCTCTACTCATAATTCTGCATAAATTGGGTTGTTGTGCAAAATTACATTACAAAAGTCGTTAATAAAGTCTTGTCGTCAGTGTCTTTTCCCCCTTTGCAAGGGATCGACACAGATTGTGCTTTCTCCTTCCTCCCAGCCCTCTTCGCAGATCGGGATCAGCTGCCCACTACAGTTTGCCTGTGTGCCATTACGTCTGGTACAAAGAGGTTGAATTCCATATTCGAAAACATTACTCACGTGACTGAAAATACAAAATGCCATTTAAATCTCGTTCTGTGAACTCTGGCATGTTGTAATTTACACAACTTCTCTTTATGAATTTTCTCCACATAACTATTATTTTATTAACCTACAGTTTCATTTTCATAACAATCTTTAAAATATCAAACTTGATCGACAAAAAAGGGGACATAATATTTTTGTTCCTCACTTCACAAAAAGAAAACTCCAGGGGAAAGCGACTGTAACCCGGAATTAGTGATGTGAAAAAATTTTACGCCGTTGGTGATGTGGCGTTTAACTAACCCCATTACTTATTTTTACTTAAAAGGTAAATTTAGTAACTTCTCGTAAATATCGTAATGAAATATTTTTAATTGGTTATGTTGTAAAATTTATACAAAAAAAAAACTTCCAATATCGGTGGAAAGTACAGGAATCGCCCAAAAAACATTCACACCATCGCTCAGACATTTACAAAACATTTCATTGGGGTTTTTCACACCAACACCGGGTTAAAATATTGGATTAATATATAACAACAAAAGTCGATTCTGAATGTATGTAATTCTTTTTGTTGGTTATTCGAGCAATTAATAAATCGGTTTTCAAAAATGACTGAAAAACTAACTATTCAAAACGCTAATATAAATTGACAATATTATTGGCTTAAAATCGTATGGAGCTCTTTACACTTCAAATCGAGCCCGTTTTCACAAACAAAAACCAAACTTCAGGTAAACGTACTTCATAATACTGACATTTAAGTTAGACGGTTAATAATGTTAAATTTAAAAAAAAAACGACGACGGAAATTCTCACTACTTAAAAAAGAAATAGGTGTCTTGAAACTCGAGTAATAAAGCTGGTAGTATAAAAACATAAAGTTCAATCTTCATAGTTACTCGTATAATATTTTTCCAAAGAACCATCGGATTTGAATAATAAATTTCTCAAATTGCTTCAGAAGAAACGCGATACGCACTGTCTTAGCGCTAGCCCCATTTTGTGGTTGAAATAACCAATTTATTGTAAAACGGACATTCCGATACCATAATTTCTCTTATTGACATCCATATCGATTATGTGAGTGAATTTCCACGATATCGAATAACTCACTACAGCGATTATTATTATTATCTTGCATTGGTGCTACGTGTTCAATGGAATTGCCAATGAGAGGTTCAATTCAACACCACAACAACCAAGAGAAATTATTTAATCGAAACTTTGCTTGATATGGCGATACCTATGTTTGGTGGCTACATCTGAATATCCAGCTTTTTTCTAACCTTCCATATAACCCATCTTCTTCCCCCACTCAATCCCTCCATTCTCACAATATATGTTATAGTCAACAGTCCCACTGACTCCAAACAGTTGGAAGCATTTTTGATGCAAATTCTGGTGCAGTATTTGCATCAAATAAAATAAAAACCTCTTTAATAAGTTATTCAACTTATTTGCTAACTATTTCACAAAGAAGCCAATTCGTATCTTATGGAAATAAAATCTCTTTTTTTGCTCTTGGAGTACTACAAGGCTCCCATTTGACTTCACTTCTCTTTTCTGTATTTCGAAAATGCATTCTAGGTATCCCAATCTATTAAGCTCAAGCGTTCTTCTTTTTCCTGGTGGACTATTTATTGACAGAGGTACAAACTTTATAAAACGACAATAGACTCCCGTAGGAAATAAATGAAAATATTGACTGGAAAAATGAGAAGCCGGATGAATTCAATATTTCTAATTGTCTAATTTTGTCATTCAATAGGGCGTTTTATTTTTTATTCGTACCATACACTGGGAACTACTAAAGATATTAAAATGTGTCTCCACCATGTAGAAATATATAAGTGAGATATTCGTCGAATTTTTTAAACCTGAATACCATAAAATAACGATTCCAACGATCAAAACAACTAAATCTTACTTTAACTACCTGTTTTTTTGTTATCAAAAATGATTGATGATGTTGATTTTTATCTATTGAATATGCGTTGGCATGTATTGAAATTGACAAGTGTCTTTTATAAAATCAAAACAATACTACAGATGGTACAGCTATATCTGGTGAGCGGATGTTCCTATTCTAGTTGGCAAACCACAAATTACTAAGTAATCCGAACTTACTTGTGCTTATTTGATTCATATAGTTACCAATCTTAGTGCAAACATACAGAATCCATAATACGCATTGACGGAGAAAATATTCACACTTTTTCAATCGTATTGTTCGATTTCCATGAAAATACTTGAAAGTACTGGAATGCGGTAACTTTTTTCAACTTTTCAATTACACAAAACCTAGATATAATTTCACATTCTCACGGTCTAGTATTATTATGTTTTTTTTTTACTTTTAGGCTATTTATTGAGCTGTAATAACTTCTCCCTCTTCTAAAGTCAACGTTACGCATAGCCTTGTAGTGTCTATCATCGGGGCAAACGTTTAGAGTGTAGAAAAAAAGGTAGATTTGTGTAAAAGAAATACCTAGTTACAGTGCTCGATATAAATTTGTACAATTCCCCATAAGTCAAATAACAAGCACATTTTTACCTTCCTGTATTTATACCCTAAAAGGATTACCTTTTCCTCTAGATATTTTAATCAGGGCAATGAAAAATCCTCCAGTCATAAAGAACACGTATCATTGAAGATAATATTAACAAATCTCAAAATTTTTTTTTTTTTTTTTAATTATTAATTATTTTTATTGACATTTAAAAACCTCATTGTAATATTTAACCATTGAAGAAAATGATATTAACATAACCTAAATGAAAGATGAAACTGGACAAAAGGACAGAAACTAAAAAGATTTCCGGCGCATCTGGGACACGAACTGGGTTCGAGTCCCAGATGGTATTTTCTTCAATGATCAAAATGATTATTTATTTATAGTATATTGTATTCTGTAACTATACGAGGTGTGTTCAAAAGAAAAGGTGAATTTTGAATTTTCGCGGGCTGTGTACATTCGATTATCGTTTTTTTTCGTTATGTCGGTACACATATGTTTATCATATGTTAGCATTATCAGCCATTTTGGATAAGTGGTTTTTTTTTGACAACCGGAAAGGTTAGTCACGTTTTTGTGTGTTCTTCGATTTTTTACTTTAGGTTGTCAAAAACAAACCACTGAATCAAAATGGCTGATAATGCTAACATATGATAAACATATGTGTACCAACATAACAAAAAAAAATCGATAATCGTATGTACACAGCCGCGAAAATTCAAAATTCATCTTTTCTTTTGAACACACCTCGTATATAACTGATAACTCTGTATTATTATTTAGTTATCACATGAAAACCGGTTTGCGAAAAAAAAATATATTCGTGGTTTATAACAATGTGTTTGTTTTATTTAATATGGTGTCAAACCGTAACGTGATTACTTCTTCCGAAAATAATATATTATTATTTACAATTTGGAGCGGCTTTCAGTTCCAGAAGCACTGGCATACTATATGTGAGCTTTTCCAACCAAAACAAGTGAATAATTAAATCTGAAATGTAGTATGTTTTGAATATTTCTATCCGAGTATTCAAAAATGAATTATGATGCTAAAATCATAATAAATAATAATGGTAATACGAAACCATAACCAAATTAATTAGAATTTACCTGTATTTTTCCAGAACATAAAGTTTTACAATCAAATTAGAAGCACGCTTGCAGAATTAGAACTTTAACATATCACTATAACCATTACCAATTTGCATGAGATCTTTCGCGACTCCTGGTCTATGACTCTTGACAGGCATATGAAATCGATTATCCGTTCGAGAAATAATTTCGATGTTTAAAAATGATTGATCGATATCACGAAAAGCAGTTACGAGAAAATTGGGATTACTTCAAGCAAAAGACGCGGCTTCACTGATTTTTAATTAATTAGTAATTTAAAACACCTTGTCGCCTAATTTTGTTAACGTAATTAAAATATCGATCGTTCCGAAAGTAAACTTTAATAAATTATTTTTTTGCACTATTTGTTTCAAAGTTTTTAAAATCTTCAGACCCAAATCTATTATTTGTCCTATAAGTTTACTAAAAATAATCTCTATTAAGACATTTAAGGACTACACAATTGTTGCCGCGAAAAAAAAAAAAGTAACATTTTATGGATAATTAAAATTATTTTTAAGCAAAACAGTTCACACTTATAATTATTTGCGAATCACCGGACCAACACTTGTTAATTGTTTTTTACGAAATAAATTAGACGTAATATAACGTAGTTATTATAAATAGCATTTATTTTATTATTCGTAGTTCCTATCTGACTTCACTTTTCAGCGCTGTTTTCTACAAAATCAGTTTTCTTTTTCAAAAATATGATACGGACTTAGGAGTTTTCACAACCACGTGAATATTTCAAATCTTCATGACTGCTTAATAAAATAATTGTTTCGTTCGCCGAAAGAAAAAAAAGTTTGATTTTCACCACGCCAGAGCTCAAAGTTGAAGAGTTTTAAGTTGCGCATACAAACAAGCATTAGATTTATCGTCTTGTCTTATTTCTTAACAGTAAAACGAATATTTCAAAGTTTCATTGCTCACGATTTAAATGAAATTGCAAACTGAAATTCCTCGCATTTCCTAGAAATTCTTGACCATAAAAAGATGTGTAAATTTCGTAATGCCGGAGCTTTCTGACGGAGACTCTTTGGACAGATTTTCAGCTTTAAGGTAATTAATGCGATAATTTTGTTTTACTCACATGCGTGAAGTAATTAAGTCACAAGAAAACAACCATAAAACATTGTTGGAAGGTATAAATCTAAATATTTATTTAATTCCCCCTGTACTGCCAAGAGGTTTGGAATTGGTTTGCGTTGTGGTCTAGTTGCTTACCAATTTTTCAATAATTACCTGTTCTGCATGTTTTATATGTACATTAATGTTTGAGTTTGATAAAATCAGAATTGTGTCCTCCCACAAACTGTGCTTATCTGTTTAAAGCAATCTTTTTTCGCTTTCATCACATCTGTTTTTAAAAGTCAGGCAATTCTCAACCTTCCTCTCTCCCATCTCTATGAAATTTTCCTCTCCCCTCCCATTAGCCTCACAACATACGACTATTTGGGATGTGTATATATCGTAAGGCGATGCACATTGTGAATGACCTTGAAATTCGGTAGTTGTCACAAGCTCCTTGTAATCCATACCAGAGGAGGAACGAAAATATTTCATCGCGTCGACTACATGTATCAATATACAAATAATAAAATATTTTTAAACGATTTTCTGACCCACCGGAAAAACTGTTTGTAAGTGGGAAACTCGACGAATCGAGGCATTTTCGTCGACCTGACTTTTAATCTGGCTTATGGAAGAATATGGATAAGAGCCTCCTGGGCAGTTGGGGTCACAAGAAATAAAAAATAGTTTAAAAAAATTGGAATTCCACAAACATAAAGGTTTAAAAATCCTTACCTTGAAGTGAAGAGGTGACTTCATCATCAACAACCGCTCTGGCCCCTTGTGGCAGACTAAGACTGACTCCGTGACTCTTCAAAAACAACTGCATTTGCCTCTTCCCAAACTTGACGACCTTATCCAGCTCGGAATCATTCTCAATCTGCCTGGAGTCATCAAACAATCCGCCACCCTGAATATCCATATCGAGATTCTCTGGGTTCTTGATTCTGACGATCCTCAGGATCCTCTCATTATCAGCGAGCGCCTTTGAAGAACTGTTACCAGTTTCTTCTGATAGCCACATGGATCCAGCCATTCCTGCCACATATCTCAAGGTTCTGTATTTAACGCATGAAAAGGTGTCTTGTGTTTTGTAGCAGGTGTTTTGAGCTTCGTTGACATAGTCGTCATCAGAAACTGATGCAGCAAAGGGGATTAGTGTGATGAGGATGAAGCACCATGTAATTGATGAATATTCTTTGGTTTTTGCCATGTTGATGTTACCCTGGAAATATAAAATCATTATTTAATTAGGAATTAGGGGTTGGAAATTATTAAAATGGATATCTCTTTACACGTATTTTTAAAACGAGAAATCATCGTAAATTCACTTCACTCCCGAGACTTTCTTTGTTCAACTATACTTTTGATCTTGCTTAACCCTATAATAGAAGCGTTCTTCCTTAACCCATTAATGGAAGTGAGTATATTTTACTACCATTTTAAATTAGACATTTTTCTCTGATCTTTGATTTAACTTTGTCGTTTAGGGTAGTAAATATTGCGATCACTTACAATAAACATATTTATTGTTTAAATTGATCAAAAATATGTATATTTCACTCGTTTATCGTGTCTTAGAAGCGATCAGTAAATTTCACTAAATAGCTCCCACCATACAATGAGACGTAAAATTTTCTCAGTGAATTCTTTTTTTAAAAAATGCGCAGCCTGGTACTATGAAGACAAACGTATTACTGGGGAGAGAACACAAAGAAATCATATATTTTAGAAACCTAGCGATATCCATCGGCACTTTATTATAAAAATAGTTTGACAAAATAAATTTTACTGCCTGTTTCCATCTTAGGGTTAAAAATAGCAAAAAGGCTTGCAAATTGAAAAGGCTTTTTTCAAAGCATTAATCCGTTAATTGCGTTGCCCGATCGATTTTTCATAGAAAAATGTCTTAAAGTTGACTAGAAACGTGTTTTTCGTAGAAGTTTTTATTATCTGAATTTATGAAGAAACTTCGATGGAAATCTAAAAATATGAAGACGATTCAAAAAGACTTCGGAAGAGCAATAATGATTGAAAACAACTTCTGTATTCTAATATCGATATATTTTTTGGAGGAATCCAATAATTTTACTACTTGAGCAATTCTTTCAATTCTTGTTAATATTTTCTTAATGCAATATTTTAGAAAACTATAGAGTGTAGCATAAAATGTTGTAAATTTAATATCCATTATTGCACAAGTAACATTTTCATTATAATTGTGGTAATAGGAGTTTTTCAAATTTTATCTGGTAACGAGCCACTTGCAGCCTGGGAATATTCGTCTTTCTTTTTTCAAAAAGATAATAGATTTGCTTACTTTCAAATCGTACGCATTTGAGAGTATCACTTGGGATTTAAATACTATGTAGGTCAGAATCAAAGGGCTATAATATTAGTATCTTGACAGGCACAAAACTACTTTCAAATTAACACAATACATTTCACGGTGACTCAAATCGACAAAATAACCGTGAACACGTAGATAAGTATTGTTCACGTGTGTGATTTCCTAGGCTCAATTGAAACGTACATAATAAATTAGCATCCTAAGCGTATCAAACAATGTTAACGTAGTACACGTATTCCGTCTATTTAATATGTAGGTAAATTTGTTACTCAGGTATGCTTAATGGATCACGAGTAGTACCATTACTAAATTGTGCGTTTTTTATGATACGCACTATTTAGGATGTTTAAATTCTCTCTAAAAAACAAAATAATTAATGTGTTACATGTAAAAACCTTCGTAATTTATTCTAGCTCATCAAATTTAAAGAAAAATATCTATTATGGAAACAAAAGAATATGCCCTATTTTCTTATAATTGTTTCATGTTCGTAATTGTTCTTTAAAATGTACTCTATCTTGAAAAAATAAAATAATTATGCTGCAAAATGCTAAAACCTTCTTAATTTAACGTTATATAAGAAACCTAAAATGCTACTAAAAAGCGGACTTTTTGAGGTTTTCTTTAATGATACGTACTTATTCTTTAGAATTGTTTTTAAAGGGTAAAAAATCATCCCTTGTGAAAAAATTATATTATTAAATAAATAAAAAATTTATGTGTACATCTATTTTATAAGGAAAATAATAATTGCTTAGCTCTGCTTTTATGGCGGGTATGCCTTTTTCTGAAAGTTTACAAAATATCCAGAAAAAGACTAAATAAAAAGAGAAAACCTTTCATTGTTTTGGTTTTTCAGAGAAGTGAAGTAAAATTTGTTACAAACACCTAACAAACAAATAAAAATAAAGAGGCCTGATTTTTTGTAGGTACTTTTAATTCAGAGTGTTAAAATTATCATCACGACAATCTGTTACACATAGAAAACTGCCATAGTTTAGGCTGGTCCTAAATGTGAGATCAAATTTAATTAAAAACATTTTACCAAGAAAAATGCCGCACTATTCAGTACTCTTTTTTCTATATGAACTATTCCTTTAGAAATCACGAATTATCACAAGAAATAAAAAGGTTGGAAACGTAAAAACTGTTTAGAAACATACCTACAAAAACTTCCGGTATTAAAGGTGCGAGATATAATTAAAAAATGTTTTAGGCAAAGAAGAATAATGAACTTTTTATTGTCTTTTTAAATACTTATACGCGGTTTTTTTTGAAAAATTCAAATTATCTCTAAGAGACAATGGAAAATAGGTTAGTATTTCAAAAACATTTATTAATTCAGCTCGACTTAAAGTGGGAAGAAATTTTATTGACTAGATTTATCGTGCAACTAAAAAACGCACATATTTTGCTTATTTTTGTGATCCGCATTATATAAATATTATCTTCAAAAAACAAAATAAGAAGGTTACGAAACCTGTGTTTTTGACTTTCCCAAAGGTGCGATCAAATTAAATTAAAAACATCGAGTATCCTAAAAAATTTTACGAAGGTTTTTTTTTTGTTCCAACAAATAGACAAATATTTGTTTTTTTAGATCCATTAAACCGCCTACACCTTTTAGAAACCACTTATTTTCTGTGTTACTATTTGCCGCAGGTACATGCATCAAATAAACGGTTGAAAAATAAATAGTTTAGTGCGGTTGCAATAAAGTTTTATAGAACGCAGCGGTTTACAAAACCACCATTTTTTTTAATTTGTTCTGAATGCTATTTTATATTGTTTAACGAACATTGATAGAAACTATAACATGCGTATCAAAACGTGAAACTCCATAGATTTTACTTTACCCGGTATATAACTTTTCACTTATCATCAAAAAACATACTAAATAAACTATGATTTGAAAGCAATATTGTTTTGAAAAAAATTAAATTGTCGGTTTTCTGTCATGATAGTTACAAATCACTTATTATTTTTCTCCACTTGTTCTTATCCACTCGTTATCTAAAAACAATTGATTGTTAGTTAGGATTAATGAGAGAAACAATATAAATTGCATCTAATTTTTTTATAATAATTGACAATAATGAAAATGTATACGTTTTCATAATAAAGGGGTTTAAAAAACTCTCAAATTAATTTGTTTGTTATTAATATGACATGGGAATATTTTTTCCTTCGGGACTTATTGTGTGGGAAAATTTATTTTAACGGACTAATAACTCCCCCAATAAATACAAATACAACATAAGCTAAACCTGTTAAACGATTTTTTATATGGTTCAAACCTAATTTTTTTGGAAGTATTAAATTATTTTGTGTTTATTAAATTATTTTTTATAAGGTTGATTCAAAAGAAAAATAATCTTTAACTGAGTAAAATATATAACACTTAAAAGGAGTAACAAATGTTGTGAATGTTATAATATTATAAGAAAGCTTTGGCATTTCGAAACACTTAAAAATAAATTGCTAAAAATAGAACACGTAAATAAATAAATAATTAAAGATTTGCTATTATCGCACCCGCATTAAGAAAAAATCATTGCACTTAAAACCAAAACGAAATTACAATTTTTGTAATTTACTCGATCCAAAAAAAAATCCGTTTCAACAAAGTTTATAAATCACCAACCTTTATAATTTTCACTGTGGGAAATCTCCCGAAGTTTGCACAAATTCCACAAAAATAAAATCAGTAACGGAAAACTAAATTTACTTAGTCCATTCGCTGTTAAGAATACAATAACAGATCGTTGAATTGCAGAGGCGGGATGAACGTGGCACTCGAAGTGAAGTCTGGCAGTGAATTGACGACATTGAAGAGTGATCTTTCGTTATATACCCGGTCTCGTAGACATTGAGCTTCGGGGAAGAGAGAGACAGACGGAGAGATTGAGGGAAAGGAATAAGCTGAGGGGTTTCATGAAAAGAGAAAACACCTATTGAATTTATTGTATTCAGTAATCCCAGGACTTTCTTTGTGGGTTGCTTGGATTTTGTGTTTAATTGGTAAGTGCCCTGATTATGGGATATTTTTATGTATTATTACTTTGGTGAGTTACAGGTATCACAGCGAATGTTGAGTCGAACACAGTACTCTCACAAGTGCATTGCTTGCATAGAGCATGTTTCACATTTGTTTTATTGGACAATTTTTTTTTTACCAAATTTTTAATCTGTTTCGCAAAAGAAAGGTTTTCAATTGTTTAGGTATTTTCGAACTAATTAATAAAAATAGCACATCATAAAAACGTTTTTGTAAGCTTATTCAAAATTCGAATGCATACACTTGTTGCCCCTTTTTAGCTAATAACAATAGATAGCGTAAACGAGACAAAAGGCTGTTTCTCAGTGACTTTTCTCAGGGACATTGCTATCGGAAGTACCCAATCCTAAGTAGGTATGAGTTGTCCACATCAACCCTAAGCTAGGCGCATACAGGTGACTGTTATCACGGCAACAGTTTCGTCACTGTTTCGAAAACTGTATAAATTCATATATGTATATCTCATTCCAACACACAGTCTTCGTAAAAAATATTTAAACCATTTGGATGTATTTGACAAAAAAATTAACTCGGCTAACTTAAAATGCCGTATGAATAAGTAATTTCTACCTAGTATAAAAATAATTGTTACCTGCAATTTTATTACTTTTATTTTTATTAATATAAAAATTAATTTGGGAGATATTGGCAGAATACCCAATTGAATTATTTATGTTTATTTTAGTTTCCTGTATTTTGTTATCTACTGTGAATTTTATTTATTTATTTTATTATTTATCATGTTTAAAATGTCGTAATTCTTCAAAAAGATGCCTGGGCGTTTTAATCAAATAAATAAATAAATCTTTTCATTTCGATCAAATGGAATGTCAATATACAATGCAGGTAGTGCAAGAGAGATACAATGCTGTATTTTCATTGGCTCTCTCGAGGCTAGAACCAAAAGGTACTGGAGGTACTTAAGATACTAAAAGCTCATGGGTTTCTAGTGTGTATTCTCTATTATATGACTGTTATAGATTTTGAAACAGTGACGTGACTGTTGCCGTAAAAAAAGTTATTGGAATAACTTATTGAAACATAAAAACCTCATTGTAATATTTAATCATTGACGAAGATAATATTAACAAATCTCAATTGAAATATGAAACCGAAAATAAAACGGTATCAGTAGGACAGAGGTCCTGGGTTCGATTCCCATTTCGGTGTCTTTTTCTCTTTCATTTTTCATTGGGATTTATTAATATCATTTTCAATGATTAAACAAGTTATTTTTTTGTATATTTTTTTTAAATATATTAGCCACTATGTATGTGAAAATAGAAAATATTGTTTAAGTATAAAAATTTTCACAGAATAACAGTTTAAAATACAAAATGATATATTAATTAGTGTATTTTGTAATCTACATATTTGACGACCTCGGTGGTTGAATGGTTACAATCCTCGGCTACGAATCCGGATGTCGCGGGTTCAAAACGCGGCGTGCGCAAGTAAATTTTATTTTATTAGTTTATGTTATTTCACAATTTAATTCATATAAAATAATATGTAGCATATTTGCGGCACGTTCCAGAGTGGTAGATGCTATCAGTATCACCCTGGTGAAAGACCGTCATCCGCTAATGGCTTTAGCCGTGTTTGGTGACCAGATCTGAATAGCCAGATACTTCTCCACCTTCCTCTTCCCCATCTCCTTCCTCTCCCCACTACCTTCAGCCTCACAACATACCCCAATCGGGGATGCCATAGCCTCACTAGCACCAGACGTTTGGGAGCAGTTGGGACTCTTATGCGGTACTCACATAAAAAAATATAAAAGTTTTATCTTTTTGTATTCTGGGGGGTCATGTGCCAGGGGGGACTAGAATGATTTAATTTGATGTCATCTAATTCTGTGCACCTTCTATGTCGTTTTTAGTGCTGTTTTTAAGGTTATTTCATTGATCTCTTTCAGCCAGATTTTAATTCTTGACTTGTAGTCATAAAACTTTTCTATTTGTTTTTTTTTTTATCTGGGGGTAGGATGCTGTGGAGTTTTTCCGTGAAATACATGTAGTTTCTTTGTCCGAAGGTGGTTTTATAATAAGAATTTTTTTTAATGTCGTTTTGATTCGATCTAGTGTCATGAATACGTGATCTAGAGGGGGGTTCCGTATTAATTGATTAGTTTTTTTAAGCTGTTCACCAAGATAACTGGAAAATTGAATACCTAAGCTATCAAAGTCGTTTCATTCACAACATTAATAATAATAGTTGGATGACTTGTATAGCGCCGTTTTTTATGAAAAATCACCTCAAGGGCGCTGTACAAATATTTCTTAACTAATTATGTACAGACAGATACAGAAAAACATACTTACCTGGCAGGTCGCTTCAGATGAACACAGTTTTAGAAAAATTTAATTATAGAGATGATAGTTTTACATGGTTATTTGTTTCTCCCTTTCTATTGATGTTACATTTATTAGATGATTGGTGGCACAAGAAGAGTTGGTATTTATTGAATTATTGGTATTAATTTTTAGGACTGTAAAGTATTCATAAAATGAATTTTAGGACTCGAAAATATCTATAAAATTACCTTACAAAGCGTAAGAAGGTTTTAATAAATATTAACTTTTTTTATTTTTTTATTTTACACTTTGGTTGTTTACAGTGTTGCGGGCTGTGGACGCACTTGCGCACCGATGCGTGAATTTTTAATTATATATTTTTTTTATTTAATGACTTTAGGTAAGTACTAACCGGCCAGCCTAGCTAAGCAATTTACAGGTGAATTTCTGGATACGATTGTCTGAAAAGATGTGTTTTAAGTTTAGTTCTGAATTCTGTTGAGTCTTTGATAATTCTTAAGTCACGCGGCAGTTCATTCCAGGCTTTAGGTCCTGACACTCCTGTGGCACGATCACCGAACTTAGTATTAGGTGTGCGCTTTGGTTCCTTCAACCTGCCGATCGCTGATGACGCTGCTCACCTAAGGGTGGACTGCCGTGAGTTGGTATTTTCGGGAATACACAGTTCTGATAAGTAAGCCGGAGCCATTCCGTTAAGTGACTTAAATACCATCCAGCAGAGCTTGAACTGGATTCTTTCAAGTCGTGGATAAAGTTATTCTGCTTTTTGTTTATTTGCTTGAAGAATAATTTCCACGTCACCTCATCTACTAGCCTATTCCAATATAGTCTGGATTATTTGCTGGGATGTTCTTAAAACATTTAAGTTAAATATGATAAACAGAATCGTCAGTTAAAAATTAATGACCGTGGCAGGTTCAATCTAAAGTTACCAAGTGGACCAGTTTCATTTTTATAAATACGATTATTATAGGCAATTATTAAATCTAGGATGGTATGTAGATACGTACTTTTGTTCTGTAGGGTGTATTTAAGTGCCTTATTATAATGAATGTACGCACCAGATCTTTATGCGTTTTTTATTATCACATTAAAATTAAAAGAAAATAAAAAGATTACATAAATTAATGAATTAAGGTATGCTTTATTATCACGCGTACTAATTTATACAATATTAGAAAACAGATTTTGTTATAAGATAAAGCGGAAACCAATTAAAAGCTTTGTTAATAGCAGTAAAAACACAAGAAAATACCAATTGTATTTGTTATTTTCGCACTTTCTAATAAAATTAACTTATACTTGTATATTTCATTATACTAGGTTGAAAAACATTTTTTTTATATAGTTATTATTATTTTATTTATTTATTTGATTGCCGCATAAGAGTTCCAACTGCTCCCGACTGTACGAAGCTAGTGGGAATATTGCATCCCTATTGAACCCCAGTGTGTTGTGAGGTTAAAGAGAGTGGAAAGGGGAAGGATTCAGCTAGTCTCTTTAACCTCGCATAATTTAATGTTTCAAAAGTCCAATCATTTATTTATTTGTAAGAAACAAACAGCTTTTAATACAGATTTAAATAAAAGGAAGTTTAACAAAAGGTAAGCCAACAGAGTTTGTTATGCTAGCAGTGGTTAAGTACAGATGTTAAATTAGAAAAAAAAATAAGAAGGAAGAGGGGAGAGGAAGAGGAAGATGGGACCGGGACAGGAGATGCTCACGATTACGTTCAAAAGGGATCGAAAGACAATATAGTCTCCTTCAACGGAAGCAATCTTCCCAACATGCCTTACATTGATATGCTTGGTGTAACTAAAAAATGCTCTACTCAATTAAAAAATGAGTACCTATCTGACCAACATACTTACCACAAGGAAAAAAACCTCAAATTTACTACATTCCAAAATTAAATACATCCTTTGGCCAGAAAAACAATGGATTTCCCGGTACGAAATAATGCCCTTCCAAATTATATAAAAAATAGCACGGAAATACAAAGTTTTAAAAACAACGTCAAAATATGGCAAATTACGAAGACGGGGAAATTACAAAAATTATGAAATCAACATAAATATCAGTAACACCAACACAACAACCTATAGTCTCTAAAGTCCCTAAAATCCCGAGTGAGGAGGACTGTGAATATAAGAAACTATTCTTATATATTTATTCTTAATAATGAAACATGAAAAATATTAATATTTCTTAAATAGAATTTAATTGTAAAAAAAATGACTAGCTCGGGTATGGAGGCTCCATCGATGCCAAAGTCAAGTTAGCCTCTTAGAAGTTGGGCGTACTGTACTGGGCCCGCAGATACTTTAATAGTACACAACTTCTGACACTGTTGAATTAGGTAGCCACCTCTGGTGTGGAGCCCCAACATAACTGAAAAAACCCTTGACTCTGTGCAAAAACGGACATCTTTAGAGCACAGGCCTTAGGTGGGAATGCTGTCCTTGTTTCAACGGAAGATGTTCTGAGTCATTGATCCCTTCGGCACCGGTGCATAGTTTGGAAATACGCCTAACGCGCACTCAACATTTGTTCACGGTTGATATTTGTCACATGAGAACGGGTCGTTTCTACGACATGTTTTTGAGTTCAACAATCCAGCTGTGGAACGATTTTCCGGCATCTGTGTTTTCTCCCTCCTAGAGTCATATTCGGTACTTCTTTTTCTCAAAAAGACCCTCCACACAGCATTCTCAAATATGACATAAGCCCTGAAGGAAATTATTTTCATCAGGGCCTCCTGCGTAGAGTTAATGCAAAAAAGGTGTATAAACACATATTATGGTAATTGAATGAATATTATTTGAGCACGCCGAAATTTGAACCCGCTACGTCTAAAATCTTAAACGTTTCAAGCAACGTTTCAATTCTGAACGGTGGTCTTTCACCAAGGCTATACTTCAGTACCTAGCTTATTTTATTTCGGCCTGAGATATTTACCTTCGTCAAGTTGGTGTCTGGTAGTTTCCATATCTCAAGCCAAGCTTAAAAATCCATTGGAACACCGGCCCTAAAGCCATGTCATACGCAGCCAGTAGCAAGAACAGTGATTAATGGCAACTAAAGCTTATAGTTAATTTTAAGTCACTGTCCGCATGTAGACAGTGCGTTAAGTTATTAGTAGTAAGTTATCGTTATGTACCAATTTAGTTGCCTCGGTTAGAATCTATTCTATTTTTTCGGTTAAGTATCCCCCTCCACCCTGCGCGCGCATCCTTGTAGTTAGGTGAGGGATATTATCGAGCTGTTTAGACACGCTCACAATTAAGGTTTACTACAAATACAAGAGTTTACTAAATCATTCACTCAATTATACGTGAGAACGGCGCTCACTTTTCCAAGGACAATGATTTAGTTACCACTTATCATCACTTTCCTTGGCTTATCGCTGCTGTCTACGTGTAACCTACACATAAAAGTATGCACCATCAAATTATCTTTTTGAAATTATCTGTTCAGTGTTGGGTATTTAGAGCGGGCATAAATTTAATTACGTCGCATCACGTTATAAATGTTTTATTATTTGGTATGCGATTGGTCCACGGTGTGGTATGTCATCTCAGACAGGTATCTGATAAGATATAAAGACGAAGATGAAGCTTTAATTGGGTGAAAAAACGCAATGAAAATTGATGCGCACGCACCAGCGAACATCAAATCCAAAATCAGTACTTATTCGTATGTAATTTAATTTAATGAATGTTTTAGAGGTTCGCTTTCATTTAAACATGCATGTTTCTAGTGTAAAACAAAACACTATGGCAGAGGCGCAACAACGAATCTCGGACCCACCCTTCCGCTTTGTGCATACTAGTCTCAATAAATATTTACATTAAAATGAACTTAGAAAAGGGTGCGTGTAAAATACATCATAATTTAGGTGAATAACTCACGTATTATGTAAAAAAAATACCCTGTAAGAAACATTTATATTCATGCAAAAATATTACTCCACATTGATGGGCCTGATTTTGATTTACAAAAGTATGAAAAAAAAAATTGAAACTGGGCAAAACGAATTTTTCTAAATTTGAGTTTAATATGTATAACCACCGCCGCAGGAGAAAATGTGCTTCTATTTTTAAAAAAAATCATACATTTAGCATCTCAATACAATATATCGAATGTATTCTGCACGGTCTGTGGGAAATGTGTTCTCACCGACCGCTTAAAATGTTAATGACAGAAATAAAACATCAGAGCGGTACGGCAGTTTGAGGGTGAGAGGAGGTAGCTTGTTCGTCGGACATGCGCAGAGCACTGTGGCACTGCGAGTCCCGAACCTCCAACGTTTCATAAGTGACCTTAAGTAGCCTGCTAAAATCAGATTTAGGCAGTCAGCCAGCCCCTCTTGCCCCGACAAACACTTTTCTACCTCGACTGCTCCACCTCGCTCTGCTTCTACCGACTTGCCCTCTTCTTCATTCTGACCACCGCTGACCCTGGACCCCTTCCGGACTATCACCACCCACAGGACCCAGTCTGGCACAATTATACTCCCTTGCGTCGCGTCGTACGCACAAAGTAAAAAGAACGTTTATGAATCTTAGGGATCCCTATTAGTTGTGTTATATATTAAATATTCTTGTTTACAGGGTGTGTGATGAATTCGTCCAAAATATTAAATTAAGTAAACTCACTCTTAATGCTAGTTGAATAATATATAGTATACATTGTTCAAATATTGTAATTTTTGATCACATCGTATTTATTTATTATATTATATACACTCTATATGGGCTTTTACATATTTTTTAATTACAATAGTCACAAAGGTGCAAAACACATCACAGTAGGTACATAGATAAAATAACAAACAAATACAGGAATAACATAGTGTAAGTACCATTTCAAGTAATTAGCTACAGAGGCGAATATTCAAAACATACCTCACATTCACTGATACTTATACTCTAGACACATATCATAATAATTGTTGAGGATTTAAGCAATAATCGTTTATTTGTATTCCGAGCAGTTGAACTGTCTGAAAAAGTATTACCTTCTGGATGAAGTCTAGGTACAAGTGAATTTTTGAATGAGTATTGTAATTATTGTTACAATTTAATAAAATTTTTGATAAAGTAGTTCTAGTTGGAATATTAAATTTAATAAAGCTGACTATATGAGAACAGTCTATAATACCATTAACATTTGTATTTGATAAAGAGATTATAATCTAATAATTAATTGAGTTACACGATACTGTCTCCACTATGAAAGATCTTGGTATCGTGTTTGATAGTAGGCTGACATTTCATGCTCATATTGAAGTGACCTGTAGTACTTCATTGAAAATGCTGGGTTTCGTCCTACGTACTGCAAGGAATTTTAGAGACATCCGGGTTCTCATAATATTATATAACTCATTAGTAAGCAGTAGGCTTAAGAGTGGGTCGGTGGTTTGGAGCCCACATCAGGTGAAGTATTCCCCCATGTTAGAGAGAGTTCCGAAGAAATTGGTGAGATTTCTTTACCTGAGGGAGTATGGCTACTACCCGTGGCTCTATCCTACTGACTTTCTCTTAGGAATGCTCGGAATGAACCAATTTGTTGACACATGAATAAATTGATATCTACAAACATATTAAAAATGTGATCATTTTTTTTCGGCAGGGACAAAACAGTACCTAGGTTTGGAGATGTCATGAGATTAATACACATTACACAGCGGAAAGGCACGTATCATCTGTAATATTATTCATATATTTATTTGAAAGCTTTATCTCTTGGCACGGCCCCTTCGGTGCCAAGGCCTTGGTTATTTTGCCCGAATCAATCGTTCAATCGTTACACCACTGCATCATGCCTATTCATTGTTCGCTCTAATATAAGTAGGTCTTTTCCTGACTGCCCCAATAGATTTGTGGTTAAGATTGCGACCTTTTGTTTTTGTTTTATGTTTATTTTTTTATTTTATCATACTACAATGTTGGTCGTCGTTACATACAAAAAAAAAAAGAATTACCTGTCTATAACTATCGGGGGGGGGGATACAGGAGTGGATCAATCGCTTTGATGAAGTGTGTGCGACTGCAGGAAAGACGTTATAGTTATTGGAACAAATCACCTACTTATGGTCACCAGATCTGGGTGTTGAACGAGCGAACACGTTGTAGGATCCAGGCAACAGTGGCAGGAGCCGCAAAATGGGATCGAATTAGAAGCTCGATGATTCTGGAGGTGCTAATCATTGAACCACTGCTACTTTTCATAGAAAAGTCGCAACGGAGGTGGCTTGGGCACATGTTAAGAATGCCAGAAGATCGAGTTCCGCAGAAAATTCTGAGTTCTATTTGAGGGGGAATACGTCCAGTTGGCCGCCCCAGACATAGGTGGGAGTAGATACTCCAGAGGCTACGCGAGGAGAGGCTGGATCTATCATGAACGAATGCCGTTGGCGTAGCGCAGGACAGGGACGCATTGAGGCGACTTGTCGATCCGATAGGATCCCGACCTGAGTAGAACAACGGGAAGAAGATGTATGTATGTTGTATTGACAACTTTCATCAACATTGTCTGCATTAGTCGTTTTCAGCAAGCACGTTTGTGATCGACAATGATGTATGACATATGACATCGACTAAAATCTGCGAGTAAAAGTGCTAGGTCCCATTTTCTACTTTCCATCACGTCACTTTGCACTGCTCTGGAGGGACTGTCGTGGTTTCGTGGGTACGGTATGTTCTGGATATAATTTATTTTTGTATTTCTTCTTTGTTAATTCTTAGGTTTGTTGGTGCACTCCCGCATTCCATCTTGGATTAATCCAGTTATCGACAGAAGGAGCCACTAAGGGCTACATTTTGCCGTCGTCAGTATCTGTACTAACCAATTTGATGTGCGTTTGTGATTAACCTCCTTCTATGCGAAAGCTGTAAAGGGACACTTGAAGGCTTAGATATTAATTGTTTTTGTGTTTAATTCGTAGAACTCCATTTAAGGCCATTTGTGCCAAACAGTTTGATAGTTTGAAAATGGCCTTAAACGCCGAAACAGCTGTCACAATAATAACAACTAAAAATACTTGCAGAACTTAATAATAACATTATTAAATTTGATTTACATTAAATTTAAAAAAAAAATAAGGCTTAGAGTCTTTTCAAAATTATAGATTTGTTTAATTAAAAAAATAGAGTCCTCGACGTGCACCCTGAAGGAGTAACCATGCGTTACTTATACCAGGGTGGGAATGTGGTGGGTAACCTCAACTTTCCATCACATCCAAGTATGATCACTGACGCATGAAAAAGATAAAGGAACAACTATCCCCGCCTTTAGTTCGTCCACAGTGAACCCAGAGACTGTTTATAAAAAAAATATTCGTGTCTTCATTTCACTGAATGTAGTTTTGTTTTTCTTCATTAGATACATACTGACAATATTTTATTTATAATGTGGTACATTTTAATCATTTTCAAACTGTATATATAAAAATGATAAATAAAGGTATACATTTACATTTTTGATGACAGAAAACTGCCCAAATATGAGGACACATTATAATCTATATATCTACATTTAAGTAGGGTTTCTGCAAGGGGAGAAATTTTATTTATCCAGATGATATTGCTATAAAAGTCCAGCATAAATTCCTTGAAACTGACCTAAATGCCGACCTAACTGTCATGGAACAATACTTCTCTGACTGTAAATTAAAACCAAACGCAAAAAAAAAAATGCAGCGCCTTCCATCTAAGCAACTCGTGTGCAAGTGCTACGCTTAGTGTCCCGTGTGGGGGAGGCACCATTATTCATGATAGTAGTCCTCGGTATCTTGGCGTAACGCTAATAGTGAATTAAATTTAATAAATAATTAAAAATATATAATTTCTAATAATAATATATTTTTTTAAATATCTATTATAAATTTGTTAATCAATGTTTTATAATTATTTTTTATTGACATTTTAAATTAATTACTTACCTACTTTAATCAAATTTTGTTTATGTTTATAATTTGTATATTCTTAAATTATTGTGTTGTAATTTTTATCATTTGTCTGATAATGACAGTATTGCGGTCGAACCATGTAGATCTTTATGTGTATTTTTAGCATTCGTATATTCCTGATAATGACAGTATTGCTGTCGAACCATGTAGATCTTTATGTGTATTTTTAGTATTCGTATATTCCTGATAACGACAGTATTGCTGTCGAACCATGTAGATCTTTATGTGTATTTTTAGTATTCGTATATTCCTGATAATGACAGTATTTCTGTCGAACCATGTAGATCTTTATGTGTATTTTTAGTATTCGTATATTCCTGATAATGACAGTATTGCTATCGAACCATGTAGATCTTTATGTGTATTTTTAGTATTCGTATATTCCTGATAATGACAGTATTGCTGTCGAACCATGTAGATCTTTATGTGTATTTTTAGTATACGTATATTCCTGATAATGACAGTATTGCTGTCGAACCATGTAGATCTTCATGTGTATTTATAAAGTTGTGAAAACAAAGTATATTTTTTTAATGAATTAATATTATATTTTTAACCATAAATTTTATCATCAAAATTTTTCATTATTAGTACCTATATAATATAAATAGATCGTCAGTAAGTGGCTTCATCACAGTTTCGTAATGCTTTCGGAAGGCGATACAGCTGTCATGCGTAATAATAATTACCTTACAAATAATTAATTATAAATATGTTTTTTTTATTTAAATTATAATGGAAATCTACAAATTAAACTTGAACACAATAAAACACATTTGCTTTGATTTTTCGAAACTTTCAACTCATTTACGAAAGATCTTTCAAAATTAGATACGTAACAAATAATGTCCTGGAAGTACCCATACTAAATGATATACATTATTCAATTGCAGAAAAATCTGTTCTACAAGCTCTAACTTAGAAACCAACGCGTTGACCGTAAAATGCTAATATAGGTATTAATATTGTTGACTGGTGTGAAAATATGTTTGTACATCAATAGTACCAGAAAGTTGTCCACGTGGCTATTGTAAGTCTCTGTTAGTCATCAGGTGTGCGATCTTTTGTTAATTTGTGCACAGAAATCTCTAAAAAGGTTGCCATACGACGCTGTTTTAGGAGGTTGGGTCAACTTAGAGTCATTATTTGTCCCCACAAAATTCAAAAACATAAAACCTCATAATATTAAACATCGAAAGAAAACTATGGACAATAGACTTTTTGTACGTTGATTCCAAACACATTGAAGAATTGAGTTTAACATTTTCATTTTTAATGAGAAACTTAAAAAATATGACATAAATCTAAATTCACACCCTTTTTTATAATACGACAGCTTACGAATTGTAATCATAAATACATACCGAGTGACTGACAGTCCAACTGATTAAAGTCTAAAAATACGAAACATGCGTTGTAATGGTATTATAAATTCTAGTAAATTACAAATGTAGATAATAATGAACGTTAATTATGGTTAACGTAATTAATTATGTTAATTTTACAATAGTGCAAATAAAAGTGTTTATGTCTGATGCCAAGTAATTTTAGCCACTTACCTAAGCGAATTTTTTGAAATTTTCACACAATGACCTAATTTTCAGAGCATAAAATGAGAGGCCAATTTTTTAATATTAGATGCTAATTTCATCTTCAAAATGCGTGGAAATTAAAGTGAAGGGATTGAGTTTTTGACTGATTAATGTAACTTATGTCTGCGACTCGTGTCGACGCATGAACATTATCTGGCAAATAAATTCAAACGAGATTAGTTACGGTAATTAGGTGTCCATTATAACAGGTAATTAAAATAAATTATTATTGCTTCTACACTATTTTTATTTCCAGCTCCTGTATTTCAGGCTTCATTTCTTAAGGCTAAACTGAACGTAATACGCGATCACAGATGACCCTAATTTAATTATATTAGTTTATTAAAAATATTTGAATTACACCCTCTTTTAGTTTGGCCTTAATTTATAAAAAAAACATTGAAAACACGATTTCCACATGGCAGAATCATTGGGACGAGTCGAGTAAATCAAAGGATAATCGTTTTTTTTTCAAAATACAGCCCACGATTCCTTCATAACCGTGGTTTTCTATACTCTCCTTGAACATATTTTCAACATCTTCCATTTGCCGCATACGGATAGGCCATTGCTGCCACAATGTTCACCTGACAAAAATACACATTAAGAATTCTGCCATGTGCGAATGTCGTCTTAAAGAAGAAGACCTGAATCATACTTTTTTCAGTTGCCCTATAAATAATTGCTATAAAAAATCATTCAGGATCTGATCAATATAGCTAGACTGCCCCCCGACAACATTGCATCCTTATGATCATCTGTCGACAAACGTGTAATTAAAATCCTATCGAATATTCTTAAATTTAACGGCATCAAACTATAATCGCAATCGTGAGATTTCCAAAAAGCACTTATTTTTAATTTTATCTCTTAATTAAAAAAAATTTTACAACTTGTGTTATATGTTTAGCGTATTTAATTAGGTACGTTATGTAATTGAAACTACTATAATCTAACACTTTAACCAACACTTTACGATCGTTCTTCTCAACTTTTGGAATGGTCAATCTGAGTCACCGATCAGCCAATTATTCGCTCTGTTTGCCTGTTTCCAAGCATTTTTCATACTACATTGTCTATGGAGGTGCTCGCCCACTATAAAATAATATCCACCCACTTTCATATAGGATAAAATAGTAGTCACCCACTTTTAAGACATAAAGTGACATCAAACTAAAAACTTTCAACGTGAAATTAACACAGATGAGTTAATATTGTATTTATTATGAATACACAAAATAATTCACAAACTAAGATTTTATACTTTGTTACGTAACAAATGGAAGATCCTAGAACATTTCTAGCTTCTCGGTTGGAATAGCCCGGCAGCCAATAACACAACGGCCCGCCGAAAGTCACGATAATCAACCAATGAGGGCTAGCGGGACAGATAATTCTGGCCGCATGGAACGGCGTAGCTCGCGAAGCGACTCCGCAGTCCGTCAGCACTCTCTTTCCGACCTCCGAGCTATCACCTGCGTGCTCCGTTAGAGCTCGCAGTCCGGTTCATTTATTGCATCATTCAAGTCCACAATTGGAAACATCAATTGCACGAGGGCTTGAGGCCCCTAGCAGATAGTTCCCATACTACCTTGTAAAACACCTAAAATGGTGTCCTTTTTAACTGTTAAACTCAGTGTGAGGATATTCACTGCCTGTGCTCATTGTACGCTGACCACGCAGTCAACCCCTTGTCCATGGCGTCACCGAACCATCATGCTCATGTAAGCTGCCAACACCTTCTCTCATTTTATGTGCTGTACTTGTGTGTCTTCCCTCATTAACTTGCCCGGTTAGAACTCCTTCAGAGAGAGGAATAGTCTAGAACAGAGTAGGTGCCAACTTCTTGGCGAACCCTGCATGTAACTTGTATGACCATGTCTTTGTTACAATAAATTCTGAACTGAAAGCACGCCATCTCGTCAATTATACTAGAATAGAATGCCTTCCCTTTAATTAAGGCCACGGCCGACTCATATGACCTTATGTGCTGTACCGAAACTGAGCTAATGTCCTGACGACGCCGGAACCCGCCTAGAATACGATCTCCGGGTGAGTCACACTGTTATTCTTACACCGCCTCTCATTTGCCCACAGCCCTTCTTTCAGCATCCCCGCCTTAACACGCCGCCCAACGTGGCGCTCCTTCCCCTTGTTCCCCTACTTCCCCGCCCTAACTCTGGACGCACGAGTGTGGTGTTCTTTCCATTTCTAACACTTGCGCCCATCGTGGTGCTAATTCCATCTGTAACACTGGCTTCCATCGTGGGGCTTTCCTCCTTCCCGACCTCCTCCTCTTTTCTCCCAATTTCCACTCCTAATACTGCTGCAATTCTATCTGTAACAACTTCTTAAACGTGTTTGTCAGAAACGTGTTGAAAATAAAGTGTTAACTTGACTTTTGATAATGTCACAAAGCACATTATTCATTTCCTGTATTTGAAATTTGACATTTCTCGATGACTAAAAAAAAACAAGACAAAACGTAGCTTATAAATCCTAAAATAAATTCTGTTTTCTTCAGCTTTATTTAAAATATACAATAAACACGTTTTGACATTCAAAAACGGAAATAAATCTTTATCATTCAATATTTAAATCGCGTAAAAAAGATCGTAAACTAATGATATTTGACATTTCGGTGACGTTTGTTCACCCTGTTGACACTTTTTATAACTAGTCTTCTACTAAGGGGAACTTAACACGTAATACCCGGAGGTTCAAAATAAAACACATTCGGCGATGGTGGGTCCAGATTGACCCGGCTGAAATGATGAAATTAAAAGGCTTTTTTATGCATTTTTCGTTCATATCCTTACTTTTATATAATATTATGTAATTCCTCATAAACTCATAACATATCCCTTGTGTTTCTTGTATGAAGATGGAAGTTTTAGAAATTAGTATTCCGTAAATTTTGCGGTTCGTCGATATACAGTAGCGCGGGTATCCCACGCGACAGCAAAACGACGACTGACTCAATTGCGTCTCGAGACAGCCGCTGCCGGGTGCTGCTATGATGGTCAGGAGAATGAGGAGGGCAGTCCGGGAGGGGGGTAAGGACTCGTCCCAGGAAGTCAGTGGAAGCGAACATTTTTTATTATTTTTGATTGTATATTTATTAACATATTCGGGAAATCGACGGTGTGCATTTAGAAGTATATCATGTATTATTTAAAATACCAGAAATAAAATCACTTATTTAATTCTTCCTTGTTGCTGTACCTCTAATAGAAAGATATGTAAAAATAAAATAAATTAAATTTATAGCCATATTACATGATGATTGCTTATGCAAATATTAGAAAATATTATATAATGGCGTTCTTATTTGAGTATTTAATTTACTGACACATTAATTTGTCACAATTAAAACCATTGAATGACATACATTTTAGTTAAAAATACTAAAACTTTTATTTTTCAACAAAACAAATTTAAATGAACAATTTTCATTAAAAATTAAAGGAATCCGGAATTTGACAAGTCCATTTGCAACGGATTCACTCAGATTTCCTACACTAACTGCATTATCACTTCCATTTTCACTTTCAGATATTTCCTCTAGTAATATGTCTTCCGGATCACTTTCAAATTCTGGATTCAATGATTCGAATTCCAAGTCGCCATCATCACTGATTTCACTGTTAAGTAGCTTTTCAATCTCATTATCAGCTAAATAATTTTGCCTTGCCATTGCGTTAGTACGGTACGAAATAAAAAAAAAATAAAACAAAGTTATAAAAATATAATCACAATACTAGAAATGCGCCCGAATGGTTCACAACATCTGCGTGTTAAGGACTGCGAGAGACAAAGACGGAAAGATAGAGCGAGAGATATACTGTTTCGTCAGCTGCTCAAATTCAACTGAGACGAGATGGAGATTTTGCGTGTTTTTATAGACAATTATTCTAATAACTTATTTAAAACGTGTCCGATTTTAATCATTTTTGAGTCGAGATGTGGGTAAATATTTGATAAAAGAATAGACAAGAGGAAATTAGCCTAAACGAAATATTTGCGGCAAAATCTTTTATTTAAAAAACACTGTGTCAAATCAGACCCATCACCGGAGTCGAGGTGTTAATCCTCAAAAGTCGGTATATTAAATTGATCGTAAATTTGATAGAGAATTTCGTTGAGAAGAGCGAATTTGTGAATTTGAACAATGAATTTAATGAATGTTAAAATTTCGGCTCAACAGTTGCTCAGAAGGGTTAGGATGAACGGCCGTTACAAACATTCCGCTGCCATTCTCTACTTGACACTGGCTAGAACACTCCTTTGGAGTGAAAATCTATTAAAAAAAAGTATTCAACTTAAGTCAAATGAAATCGTTTTGTTAAACTTTTTTTATTATTTCATGTAGAAAGCATCGCTTTCGAAACATGTTGATATGTATATATTAATACAATGGTGATTACAAAGTAATTTTTAATTTGTTTAATAATTTATTTGTTAGTTGGAATCGGCTCAAGTGCGTTGTGCGGCCCATCGCTGCGAATCCAATGAAACAAACAAATCTTTGATTTAAGACTTACTCTCGTAATATGATTGGATTATATTTTTTGTCATCGCTAAATGCAGAAATGTCGTCGATATTCAACTAAACACCGATAATGTTAATAAAAACCTCTATAATGTCAATGTTAACCATTTTACGGGGGTCATGCTAGCTCCGTAGTCACTTGTACTTTATTGCGAGATTGATATTGAAAATGGTTAAAACATAACTATCGTATTGTAGATTATAGGTAATAAAACGTTTTCCATTTCGCCCAAAACGCGGTATAATAGCAGATTGGATTACGGGCAATTTAACTATCAGTTTTCCATTTTAAATGAATCGTAAAGAATCAACATCGAGACCGACCTGATTGAATGGTTTGCAGGTAATAGTTTTACTAGTATCTTGCGGTCAGGTGAAATGCGTTTTATTTTAGTCATCTTAAAGTAGGTACCTAAAGGTATAAACAAAATGATACAAGTGAAATTTTTGTTTTTTATTTATTCATGCCTAGAAGGCTTTTACATGTTGATACATTTATCACATAGTTATATAAGGGATTTTAATAATATACTACATAAAATAATAATTAGAGTATAAAAGAAGTAAGTAGGTACAATATAAGTAAGTAGTTACAGCGTAATGAATAACAGTTTTACCTGTGGTTGCATTATAGCTGCAGGTTGTTCAATAAGTGGCTTAGTACATAATATAATAACATAAGTATAAAAGAAGTAAGAGGGTAGAGACTATGTAAGTAGCTAGTTACAGCGCAATGGGTGGGTAATAGGTTTATAATTATTATGATGTTGTAAAACATGAAGTTGTAAAGCGTGTTTATAATACAGTAAACCTATATTACACCTGATCTGGAGTTTTGTAGAAACATAACATAATAAATACAAAGATAAGAAAGGAGCACATGAAAAAACTAAATAAAGTTAATAATAACATTAAATTCATTATATATTGTAATCATGTTATACGGCAGATCCTAACATGGCTATTTTATGAATTTATGTACAGGGTGTTAAGAGATGTACGTACCTGACTTACTGTATCCAGTGATGCCTAAGCTTACTTACAATTAAAAATGTAGATTGCATTTTGGTCTCCTGGGATGTCCTTTTTTGCATATATATATTTAAAACAATACGTATTGGACAGTCAGATTAAGGGTTGTCCAGTTATTCGGTTGAGTGAGATCAGTGGCGACAAGTGAAAGAATTATTATTTTGTTTAAAAAAACAGCTAAAAATATTTCTATTTTATTTATTTAGTTATTTATTAAAACAAAAGCATAATTTTAACATAATACTTCATATACATGATTTTTTAAACTTCCTATTCACCTACTCTCCATAAGTTGAGCTCCAGTCGCTCGTGGTCATAGGGAGGAGTATTTACATATGTAATGATAAATAATAAAAACAATCCAATATGTAAACAATATTAAAAACTTTTTAAATAACAACAAACGTAAATCAACAGAACAATGTTCGAATAATATCGAAAAAATAACCAAATAGTAATTTATATGGTAGATAGTATACATTAAGGGTACAATATATCATTATCTAATTTCAGGGAGTTAAATTTCTTTTTGAATTGTTCATATTTCAATGATTGGGTTAAATTAATTTTGTTTTTGGATAATAATATATTCTACCATCTTATACCTAAATACAAGTAGTGGTGCTGTGCTGTGGTCGTTCTTAGTATTGGGATTGCTATTAAGCCATTTGTTTTGAAGATATTGCTTATACTATCAGTGGAATGAATTTTATTGATGATTTTTTTTGTCAATTTGATATAAGGCGTTTCTTTTATAAAATTCTGTAATAGATGGAACATTAAATTCACAAAATATCTCTAGAGGGGGGAAGTGATAAGGTTTTTTAATGATGATTGTAATGATTATTTTTTTTTATTGTAATTATTGGCTGCAGTGAGGCTTTATAGGTCCCTCCCACCCAATAATGCCACACTGCAATAGGGACTGAATTAATTATTAATTCATAATAATCCATTTTAATTGTTTTCTTGTTTAATATGTTGCGTAGGGTTGCGCTGGTTCATAGAATATCATTATTATAATTGAAATAATTATAAATTGACTTGATTAAATATGCAGGGGTAAAATAGGAAGGGTAAGATGGGATCCAAAGACGTACCCCTGATCCTTATTTCTTCACAAGCCTCTTCTTTGTCTGTCGATGCATTTGAGCACATAAATAATGAATAACAGTTAAACATAAAAAACACAGACGATATTCATCTGCAGCGGGATCACAAAATAGATCGCAGTGGTTACGAAACACAATACGAATATTGCAGCGGGTTGTGGGTGTAAATTAAGGCGTACTGAACGAAATCACAGCGGACTTAAAAATTGGGTAGGTTTTATCAGGATGCACATTATTGTGCAATTCAACTATTATGCTATCCAAGTTGAACCGTAACCGGCGCAATCAGAGTATGTTATAGAATAAATAGATTAGTTTTCTTATTCGTTCTACAGTGAGGTTGATATGGTCTTTCCATTTAACTTTTTTATCTAATATGATTTCAAGATATTTTGTATTAGATTTATGATTTAGTAGTACAGTTCGTATTACCGGAAACCTAAATTTCATTTTGATTATTTACTCCAAATCGATAATTAAAGTTTGACATGTACGTCTCTCAACACTCTGTATGACGAAAATATGAACTATGGCGTTCACACTTTAAAAAATAAGTAATCTTGAAAAAAAGACAATGATTGTCTTTCATACAATTTACGTTAACTTAACCAGAATGCCTAAGATAAACATTTCAATTAGTAAAATTCTGAGACTGAACGATGTTAGGAAGGAGAAGTTAAATGCCCTGATCTGAATTCACTGGTACTTCCAAACCTTCCTCTTCTCCTCTCTTTTCCCCACCTCACTTTCTAGAGTTAAATAATATCTGGAATGAAAATGCTACGTCACATAAATAGGAGAATATAATACGACAATAGAAAGATGGGAAAGAAAGACTAGAGAAATATTGATACAAACAGATAATGCAGGTTACGATAATAAACATGGACAACATCAATTTTAATCTCCCACGAGAGCGGCAAAGAAAGTAAATTACATTCTAAATAACGAATATGACTGCAATTATAATTATGTATTTATATATCCACATTACCTTAAATATGATGCCAAATTAGCAAGTGTTGATATGTAAAAATAATTAAATCGGTTTCCTATCCGGCCATGACTTCTATGAACATTACGAGCGTCATCAGCTATCGGGAGGTTGAAGGAACCAAAGTGCACACCAGATACTAAGTTCAGTGATCGTACTTTCAGAGTATCAGGTCAGGACCTAAAGCCTGAGATAAACTGCGACATGATTTAAGAATGATCAAAGACTCGACAGAATTCGGAGTTAAATATAAAACTCATCTTTTCAGACAATCATATCCATAAATGGTAGAATGCACACCCAAATTGAATAGCTAGTCTAGCCGTTTAGTTCTTACCTAAAAACACCTCATAGAATATAGAATATGTAAATTAGGTCATGCACTAATGCGCAAATACTTCGATCTAATGCTTTTCGTAAAAAGTCATAAACTTTTTACAGTACGCGACATTGTAAACAACTAAATGTTTAAAAAATGTGAAGAACTATTCATAATTTCGTATTTAAGCCTATTTTTACGCCTATCTATCAATCTCTATACGAGTATATAAAAATCAACACAAGTTTGTTTCTTTGTTTGTCCACGATTTTCTCGAAAATTACTGGACCGGTTTCGCTGAAAATGGCACAGTTTGTTCTTATTGGTGCCGGGAAGGTTTAAAGAGTAATTTGGATGAAATCCAATATGTTAAACTTTGCTATAACGATTTAAAATTAGTATGAAAAAAAATGAACCCGCCATGTTGTATTTAGGTTAGCCCATAGATATAAAAATCTGGTTAGCCACATATTGCATATTCAAAATAAGAAGGTTTTTTTAGGTATAATATTTTCAAAATGGAAAACACAAGTAGGTACCTACTCAAGAACTTTATGATTTAGATACATTTTGAAAAAATAAACGTTTGAAATGTAATAAAATATTCAAATTAATGTTTCTTTGTTTCGAGATAGTAATAGTTGTCACAAGGCATTACTTTCGATGTCAAATCAATGATGGCACCCAAACGACAAGCAAAATTCCACAAACTCGTTTATTAAAAAAAAAATCACGACCAAGGCCGGGTACACATCAGCTAGTTAATTTATAAAAAAATTACCCAGTCTTAAAATTGAACAATTAACATATAAATATTTAAAACAGATATTCAGACTAAAGAACGATAAAATGGCATCTGTAAAATCACGCTATGTGCAGTAATATTGTGTCCTGTGCGCGCGAAACCGTATATTCTCCAAGCCTAAACTTTATAATAAAACAGTGTTTATCTGAAGTGACCTACCAGGTTTTCTGTATCTGTTTGTACATTGCGCCTACGAAATAATTTTTGTACAGCGTCCTTGAGGTGAATTTTCACATAAACGGCGCTATACCAATTATCTAATTAAAATGATTATTTCTACTTAATACTGCACTTTTGTTTTAAGGAAAGCTTGTGAAGAGAAGCGGATTGTACATATTGTAATTACATGTTTATATTATAACGTTTCCTGAAGGTTTTACCAGAAAATCATGCTTGAGAATGTTTACATGATAACGTTACGGGGTTGGTTGTTTACATAATGGAAAAAAAGACATGGTGAAAATGTTTGAATTAGAAGTCATAATATACAGGTACATAATATAGTATGTAAGTACATTGTGGCGCTGTAAATGTATCGCATAGCATAACGGAACAATATTATAGACACCTTCAGACTTATTTCAAGTCTATAATGAATATTAAATTTAGAATTAACTTATGCAAAGTAATATTAATTATTGAAAATAACATCAATAAAAATATATTTTTTTTATTTACGCCCAAATTGCGCTTTACACATTAGACCTTTTTTTATCAGTAGGCGCCCCCGTGGCTGCCGGCTGCGTTTTATACTCGCTCCTGATTTATCTTAAAAATATTGGGAAGTTATTAATTTTCCCGGTGTAAAAATAGCATAAAATAACCGCAATAATTTTTAGGTTACATTTATAAAAATCATATAATTTTAGTGTGGCCGTTTCGGGCTTAAATCAAGTTTATAATAAAAAATCAAATAAAAACCCAAATATTTTAAGTTCAAATCTGTCACGTTATTCTAAATTAATCCAAAAGAATCGGTCGGTCGAAGGCGTTCGACACATGTGCTTGTTAAAAGACCTTTGCCTGTTAAAAGTGTCCCAAAGTGAATGATTTACAATGTTATTCTTTGAACTATGGTGATTGTAAACAATATCGTATACGACCGAGCTAGACAACTCAAACTCAAACTTAATGGTGAATGTGCTATTTTGGAGCCTTTAATAGCTCCAAAGATATGGTTGTATAACCTTGAACATTGTACCACAACCGCAATCCGCAAAATTAGATTTCGTGGCTGCCGAGAAAGGCGCAATAGGAAATAAAAACATTTGACAAGAAGATCTTCTGCTGTCACGGCGAACCTGAGTTCTGACCTCCAGTTCACGGAGCAGATCCGGTGCATCATGCGGCCCACGGACGTGCCCGACAAGGCTGCTCTGCGACCTGCTGTGGTCCGACCCCGACAAGGATACCACCGGCTGGGGCGAGAAATAGACGACACGCTGATGTGCTCTTTCCAGATCCTGAAGCCGGCCGACGAGCGCCACCTAGCGTACGGGCGGCAGACCAACACCAAGCGTCCCGTCACCAACAAAGACAAAGAAGATTGGAAGAAAGGATCAGTACCCCCGGCCCCAGTTCTCACCCGCCGCCCAACTTCACATAACTCCCTATCATTTTTATTAGCGTCTTGCAATATATCGTAAGGAATAAATACAGTTAGCTTCTTTTTTTTTTCAATTAAACATGTATGAAAACTTAGACCAAGCCGTATTTAATTTTGATAATTTAACTACATCTCTTTATATGGTCTATAAATAATGTGTAGAGATAGTGTCCAAAAAAAAAATAATGTCATAGATTTAATATAGGAATAATGTAAGAATAGGAGGTAAGATTTGTACAGCGCCCTTGAGGTGATTTTTCACAAAAACGGCGCTATAAAAATCATCCGATTATTATTATTACAGTCGCATATGTTATATCGGAATGGAACAATTTAAATATAAATCCAAGTAAAAATTAAAAAACATATTTTTTAGACATATTTCATATACGAGTATATCGTACAGTAAAATTTTTCAGGGAACATTTCTCCCTCTTCCTGTGCCAACTGTGGTTAGAGGTGCATAAATGTGGAGATTATCTTCTCTACCCAGTGAGCGGGCTGACTATTAATACTGTAGGGCTTTTATTCATTTTTATTTCAAAGAATTGTAAACTGTGTTTTACGTGCTAGCGGCACTTGCTGATGGCAAACTTATACGTAAGGGCGCTCACTAAGGTAATGGAGGGTATAAGATGGAAATGATATACTTTATGTGCATATAAACAATAGCTTGGAAAAAGTCGGAAGCAAAGAAGGAGTTAATATTTAATAGAGTTAATTTTATTTATTTAATGATAAATTTATCGATCAACCTTAAATTAAGGGAAAATTTTTTAATAATACTTACGTAGCCAATTCGTTAGGATAAACTAATTATTTAATTAAAAAAATAATAAATGCAATTAGTTCGAAGCAGAGCTAGGTAATTTATTCAATTAGGCTAGTTGTTCTACTTGCGGAAATAAATTTTACTAAGATTTGTTTTTATTTTGTTATCGGTGTGTTGAATATGTCGACAATATCTTATTACCTATATTATGTATACGGCAAACGGCAGTATACAATTGTGATACAGTATAGGAGGTGTCACGATAATAAGGTAAATAATGCCTTGATGTTTATTTACGTGGTACATGGAAATAAATTAAGTATAAGAGATCAGCTGTCAATAAATAAATCTATAATTTTGTCTAAAAAGGTCAGTAATTATTCTACTTTCTGATAGTTTTAATAAATTCAGGTGACATGGAAGATACTCATATTTGAAACATTCCCTTATAATACCAATCCTTAAGTTAACAAGCATTAAGAAATTACTATGAAATATTTTTATTGTGAGGAAATGAGTGGCATAACTTGGTGCCCACGCTGTTGACTTATATTCTATTTGACTTCTGACTAACGACATGTACAATTTTTTTAATGTTTTTAAATTGGCAACATATTCTTAATATAAAACCCAACATTCTCAAAATATCAAACATAAGAAGACAAAAAATAAAACGTTGCGGTCGCGACTGAGACTGGAACTCAGAACCTCTAGTCCATTCGATAGCTCAATCGGTAGAAACACAAGTCCCGGATAGACTAGTCGTTCTGAGTTCGAGTCTCAGTCGCAACCGTATCTTTTCATTTTCTGTGTATTTTCCTGTTTTATATTTTCATTGAATGTTATTGATGTTATTTTCAATCATTAATATTACTTCTTGAGTCGTTTACTCATTGCTGAGTGAGGATCGTGACCCCCACTTCAATCTCCCTCCTCTACAAGGCTTCTCCACTCCTAGCGATCCTGCGCTGCGTGGAGAGCCTGCGACACCTGCGAAATTTGGTTACTCCAACGCATCGGTGACGTTCTTCTCCTTCTCCCGCCTTCCACTTTGCCAGTGACCATGAGCTTCTCCAGGTTGGAGTTCTCGGTTCGGCGAGCAAACATGTCCAAAGAATCTGAGGATTCGCTGTAGGCAGACGGTTTATAGCCTATTGTAGATGCCAAACTCTTCCAGAATAAATATATTTATGCGCCTTAGAATCCAGAGCATTTTCCTCCGGCAACACATTTCGAGGGCGTCTATCCGCTTCCTTTCGCTGGCTCTGAGTGTCCATTTTTCCACACCGTAAAATGATATGAAGATCATCTTGGTGGTCTTCGTTATAAATATATATATATATATTTAAAAAAATATATATATATATATATATATATATAAAAATTTAAAAAAAAAAAATATTTTTTTTTTAATATTTTGTTTTTAATGCATACAACAGACGAACATACAGAGTTTACGTAAAAAATGTTACAAAGAAAATTAAAATAAAAATACAAATAATAAATACCAACCGTCGAATAACGGGGTACAAGAACATGGAAAAAAATTACAATTACAAACAACAAAAAGTAACGAGAGAAAACAATGTTTGTGTCAACTAAAGTTAAGTGAAGTGAAAATAAGAGATTCGAGAAATTTGTAAAGTTATGGGGGCTATCGCCATATATGTCCGGAATCCTGCCACTACAGTGGATGTTGTATATTTGACAAATTCGCACAGGAGGTTGGGAGAAGGTTAAGTGGGTTCTTTCGAAAAGAATATGGAATATTTTGAGGTTTCTTAAACGGTGGTTGACATTCATTTTGATTGTGGCCAAGAGTGATGATTCTTTATAAATTTGAAAAGAAATTTGATGTCATTTTTGTCACGACGTTCATTTAATGCTTCTAATTTGAAATATTCTAAGCGTTTATTATAGTCTGTAAGCACCTTCAATAAGATAGTAGTTGAATGGAAGGAAGGAATAAATAATAACAAATTTATCTTCTCAATATTTTTGGATTTTCAAAGGGCGTTTGAAATCATAGGTAGAGAAACACTGATAAGAATGCTTGAAGAAATTGATTTCTCAGATGTAACTATAAAATTAATAGAAGAATATATGAAATAACGAAAACAAGTAACGAAAGTAAACGATAATTTCTCAAAACCAATGAATAATAATTTAGGAGTGCCGCAGGGTTCAGTCCTCGGAACTTAATGTTCATTATTTATATTAATGATATGGTAAAAATATTTTCAAAGTGCGAAGTACGATTATTTGTTGATGATATACTCATATACATAATTGGAGATAATTATGAGGAATTAATCAATATTTTGGATAATGAACTAGAAATAGTATTAAGATGGCTAAAAATAAATAAAGTAAAATTAAACACAAAAAAGACAAAATATATGTTAATTGAACATAAGAAGACATGCAGCGAAAGCAAAATAGAAATTATTGAAAATGAAAAATGTAAACGAAATATTTAGGAGTTATATGAGACACAAAACTTAACTTTAATAAATATGCTGAATATATCAAAAATAAAATTGGAAGGAACGTTCCTTTTTTTGGGAAGAATACGTCCAAAAATTTCCAGAAAGGCGAGACTCACAAATTACAACTCTATTATTGCTCCACATTTTAACTACTTAAATTTTCTTAGGTAACGACGGAGAACAAACAAATTACAAATTCTCTAAAATAGAGCAATGGAAATAATATTAAACCAAATAGATATTCAAACGTAGCTAAAATGTTAGGGTAATTGAATTGTATAACAGTGAAACAACTGCTGACATTGAACACAATGATTTTTATACATAAAATAAGAAACAACTTGTTACCAAAATATGTCTTTAAGACTATTATTTACAACATGAACATTCACAGACATAATACAAGAACGTGTAAGGAAATTAGACTACCAAAAAAGAACAAAGCCCAATATGCAAAACAGTTTATTTTATAAAGTGATGAAATGCTATAATGCTTTGCCGGTCCCAATCAAAATTACACCAAAACATAAATTTAAAATAGATTGTAAAAACCACATTAAGCTAAGCATGAAAAAATTCATTAGTTTTTAAATTAGCCATATGTAAAGTACCCAATAGTATATAAGTTACAATAATTAGTTATTTTGTGAACTTAAATGTACAAATAACTAAAACAAAATAAATAAAATAAAATAAAGTTATAATTTTAATGGTTTGATTTTAATTAATCCTTCAAATTAGTTATAAGTGATAAGAAATCTGTCTGACCCTTCAATTATCAATTGAATTAATTCATTTGGATCAGATCTCAATACCCGCGCCAGTCCGCAATGAGAAAGTGAAGCTGCGAGCACGTCCATCATACTTCCCATTAGAATAAGACCGTGGACCACGTACGAGAGCGGACAGATACAACTGTAATGAAAATGATAGCTAATGGCAGATGCGCTAGATCACTGTTTCATCATTTCAAGATTCCAACTTACTAGTAGCCCTGAAATACTATCAGTTCAATGAAAGTTCCGGGACAAAATATAGTAAGTAGACTTTGAACGGTTGTTCGAATAATTTTCAGATTTTATTATTTATAAGTCTATTCTAATGGTTGTAATATGTTAAAATAGTATAAATAATTAGTTTTTAAGAAAATAATTTTTAATGATACGTTCCACGTACCTCGCTGGAGGAAAAGTGACCTGTTCTGAGTCTGGTAGTACCAAGTTCTGTGGCAATATCTTAATTTAATTATTAAGTTTAATAGCGCGAAGCCGGCCGCTTTCAGATATATTTCTTATTTTTATGGGGGAAAAAAATATTTGATAACTTACGTAAAATATTATATAACAAATAGTACGTTTAATTAAATTTCAAAATAATTACTTTAAAAAATTATGTCTAATAAGGAACTCCAGTACAATTTTGTTAATAAAAAATGACGTTCAAACTGAAATACATATAGTTAGTTTTATATATAGTTTTTTTTTCATATTTAAAATAATTCCAATGCCCGCCAAAACGGTCCAAATATATGTCCGGTCGGTTTTGATCAGTTTTGAAGTTAGAACGTCAATTGTCAAAACAAAGATGAGCTTTACCTTACATAATTTTATAATCTATTCATGGTAAGCCATAACTAAACATAATTTAAAAAATAATGGCGTACCTTTTTAGAAACTTTAACTCAAAGAATAATAATAGTATTGAGCATTAACATTATCATAAAATCCGTATTGTTAATTGGTTTGATCACGAATACTCTTTTTTTGTTTCTTTAATAATATTTGGTTATATTGAACAACAAATTTCACATAACCAAGTGATCGCTTCATATGAAAATATAAAAAATAACAATTATAGAGCATAAATTCACCCAAATTAACTTTAAATTTCGCAAAACTAAAAAAAATACGTATTTAAAATACAAAACAAAAACGAAAAATAAAAACATCCTTACCAATCTAAAAACAGAATGCGCGCGTGACGTCAGATATTTGCAGTACAATGGTACCAATATAACACGGTGTCTTGATGAGATGATTTTTTATTCACTTTTAAATAACGATTTATGAATTCTATGTATAATAATGTAGAATTCTATGTATAGTTATATATTCAGAATCGGCGTTTGCTGATCTGTATGAATTATTTATTGCAAATAACTAACTAACTAATCATAACGCCTTTTCTCGGAAGGGGTAGGCAGAAAGGATTAGACTGCCACTCAACTCTATCTCGGCACATACTCCTCCT
>JAHDVE020004311.1:0-13800 GCA_022606495.2 Halesus radiatus
ATGTACACAGCCCGCGAAAATTAAAAATTCACCTTTTCTTTTGAACACACCTCGTACATACATTTATGAAATATTTAGGTGACATGCTAAAATATGATTGTACTAAAATATGAGTTATTAATTTGGAAAAAATATTGATATCATTGCGACCTTTCAAAAAATGGTAATACCCCGAAAAGTGGAATTAAGGACTTGTTACTTCAAGAAGATCTTGCAAAACTTCCTGGAAAGCCGCCTGACATCCAGTAAACCTTTTTGGACTGAAGGCAAAAGACTGCTTCTATCACTATACTCCCCTGAAGAGTTGTGGCGAACTCAATGGCGTATCTCAGATGTGAGAAACAAGCACCTCGTTGTAGACCCTACAATTAAATTTCCAGGGTTCTCTCTCCCACGGAAGACGTGGACCTCATTAAACCGAATTCGGTGCAGTCACAGCCATTGTGCGTATTGGTGCCTAAAAGATTCCGAACCCTGTGAATCTGGGCATATTCAAACAACAGAACACATCGTAGAAGAATGTCCCCTTCATAAGTTTCTCTATGGCACATCTGTTCTGAACCAAGTGACTCCCGATACCGTCCACTGGCTAAATAACCTCAGCATCGGACTACGACCCCACCATATGTAGAAGAAGAAGGACTTGTTACTGTCTTGAACTGGCATACCTATTATTATGATTTATTTCAATTTAGAACTGTATTCTATGGAAGATCGCTCATTTGATATTGGAATTTATTCGCTTGGTCCCGACGGTGAAAAACATACGACCACGTGTGGTTCCAATTCCGAGTTATGAACTCTCTTCTACTGGTATATTCAAAAACACGGTTTTAATATGCAGTGGAGAAGCCGGTGATAAATCATCAAATGAAGGTGCTCTGACTAGCACCAACCCAAGATTATAATACTGGAGAGGATAATATGATATTACTTGAAAAATTGCATTAATTAAATACGCTAAAACATAAACTTCCTTATTTGTAAAATGCATTTACTTTATAGCTTGCCAAAATTGTAATATAATCAAATATATTTGTCTTAAACGACTTCAATTTAGTATGATGATCGACCGGTTTCGGAAGAACCCTTCCTTCGCCAGGACTAAATAA
This sequence comes from Halesus radiatus, assembly GCA_022606495.2. NCBI lineage: Eukaryota > Metazoa > Arthropoda > Insecta > Trichoptera > Limnephilidae > Halesus > Halesus radiatus. The sequence continues at coordinate 1,113 of JAHDVE020004311.1, forward strand.
AAGTAACGTAATATCATATATAAAATAATGAGAGGCGTACATGAATATTTGGGTGTTGGAGTGGGAAGCGACCAAAGGGAAAGGGGTGATTCGGGGGTTTTCAGGTGGAACCGACTGGTTTACTGGAAAAATATCTAGAATAGGACTATACGATAAATTTACTTGTTTATTCAAAACACCAGAAATAATACTTAGGGATTTTCTAATTTCAAGTGCTTCTAAACTATCTAATATTCTGCTTTTATTATTAGTGTGAAGAATTTGAACCCTTGTATCTTTATTTAAAATATGATCGGTTGAAATGAGATCGCCTGAAATAAGAAATGAGAATTGCTTTCATCTTTCATTATGGCATATACATTTCTGAATGGTTTTCTGTCCCTACCAGCTGAGGTATGATTCCGTGGTCAGGATAATTTCACGTGAGGTCGCCAATGCAAGATTTTGATACTTCCTTGATGCAAAACGAATTTACTAAAGTTGATGCCTCTGAGAAGACTAAATGGTTTAATTAACTGACTTAAAGGAAATGTACAAAAATTAGCTATGGCGTATAAAAATTAAACAATATTTTTTTATATGTCTTTTCGCTTTTACAATGTTTAGGTATATTGTAATACGTTTTTGTAAAATAAATAAACAGGTTTGTAACTTTCGCTGATATCTCACCAGGATGCTAAGTAAGTGAGTATGTAATAATACATTTTAATGTAATTACTCCGAGTTCCAGGCGTTGAAGTAAATGGATCTTTATTACTTGACCCGCTATCGTGCCTATGTAATGAGTGTTTATGTCGGCGTGCAGTTGGTTTAAAATGTGTCAAGTATCTTCAGCGACTTGTGTAAATTAACCGAACATTTGCATTGTACGCACTTGGTAGAGGCCGCAGCCGGCTCAAATATATATTTAAAAAAAAACTGCATTAGAGTCCTGAATATTATCAAGATTTCCCGCACGTGGAAATACTGACTTCATGTTATCATCATAGTCAGGGCAGGGGTGTTGGTTATCCAATGATTGGTTCCCAAGGCAGTAGTACCTATACCCGCCTCCCAAATTGATACAATCATCTTACTCCATGTAAAAAATTATTCTTGCTAAGACTGGGATGTTTCAACCTTAGTCACAACTGATTGATGATCAAACTGACCATTGGTATTGTTTAAACAAAATTGTACGCTACCCATTAAGAGGAACTGTTTCATACAAAACTTACTTTTGGATTGAGACCAAAATACCCACCTAAACTGAATGATTTTTTTTTTAAATAAAGGTATATTAAATATCTAGTACGAATTAGAAGCCTTTTATCCATTTACGTTATAAATTATGAAATATAGGCCATTAAAGAAATCAATTTAAAACAAGTACAAAATTTTTTTCGGGTCGATATTTTAAATTATGTACGGAAAATTTGTGTTCAATGTAACAAGTCCATCATAATGTTTATTTTAACCTTTTTTATATTTTTTATTTTATATTTTATTATGTTTTCATAGTAAACGAAGTGAAACTTTGTTTTTATAACACCATCAGCTTCCAAATAATTACTAAAGTTGCATCTGAAATCATGAAAATTCGGTAACTTTATTGACCTTTATTTTGAGAGTATTAAAAAAATACTTCTAATCCGTACTAGATATTTGCTATACCTTTTGATATGAATAAATATCTAATCTTCTTAAAAGGAACGGCTGCGCGGCCTGTTTCATTCAAAAGTAAATTTTGGATTTGAGGTCAAAAAACCTCACCTAAAACCAATGATCTTTTTTTAAATTAAAGGTTTGGTAAATATCTAATACGGATGAGAAGTATTTTATTTACTTTTGTTTTATGTTATGAAATATGGGGCATAAAATGAATTGATTTTTCGTGATTTTAAAAATTATTTGGGGGCTAACGACGATTAAAAAAAAAATTATCACTTCTGCTTTGAAAATATTATGAAATATAAAATAAAAAAAAAAAAAAAAAAAAAACACATTAAAATAAGCACTTGACGGTGACTTGACGGTGGACTTTAAATTAAATTAAAAACGACCAAATTACGTTGGAACACAAATTTGCCGTACATAATTTAAAATATCAACCCGAAAAAAGTTTTTTTTTAAATGTTTTGTTTTTATATTTTTATTTACGTAATCATATTTATGAAGCAAAAATGATTTTTTTTTAAATACAATACAGCCGCAAATAATTCTCTAATTTGTCTCTAAAATTATGAAAATTGATTTTTTTTCTTGGCATATACTTCATAATTTAAAAAAAAAAAAACTTCTCATCCGTACTATATATTTACTAAACCTTTAATTTAAAAACTAAATCATTCACTTTGGATGGGTATTTTGGCCTCAAATCCAAAATTATGTTATGTATGAAACAGGCCGCGCAGCCGTTTAAGTTGTCGTTTGGATGTGTTAATTAGTCGGGTATTTGAAAATCCTAATCGATTTTCATATGTATTTACCCATTTTACAGGGAACAGCTTCATATTCGATTATGTGATTTACTAATAAATTTAAATTTATTAACATTGTTACAAGAATTTGACGAAACTTGTCCTCGTAAGTTATTTGATTTCGGCATTAACTTAGAAATCCGGCCAATACTCGCTTTTGCTGTTTCGTGAATTATACGTTTGTTTGAACAAAGGATCTTCCAGTGTGGGACTTATTGAATAATTTATGGACAGCCGGGTAGTTAGTTTATTAACAATGAGAATATTTAATTTAGACGTGGAGATTATTCGCCGAGAACCGTTTTGAACATCCACATCCGCGGTTCAAAGGTTGATACAGAGTACAGTGGTGGCTGCAAAATTATATATCATGAACGTGGGCCAAACAATAGGCGAATCTTAAACGGAATATCGATGGAGTTACATACGATTATTTGCTGATACGGTCACCGAAATAAATGTGTAGCACTTTAAAATATACTCAGAAATGGATATTTTTCCCTAATATAGATTTTTTTTTTGAAAATTCTGGAAAAAATAATTTCATTCAAATGACTTCGTAATAATCCACATAAACTACTTCAAGTAACTTTTTTAATAGAATATAGATATTTTACCTTACCAGGGTGATACTGAAAGTATATTTCACCCCGAAATTTGGTAGACAAAATTGAGTATTTATTTATTTAAATTATTATCGAACGATTATTTGATTTCCACAAATAAAGATACTCAAAGAATTTATAATCGTAGTATTTGTAAACATAGTGTTTATAAATATAGTATTTATCAACATAGTATTTATAAACACATTATTTATATACATAGTATTTATAAACATAGTATTTATAACGTATGTTTGTACTCGCCATAAAATTAGTGTCGCCCCAGTGAGGAGGAGATTTCGCTAAGATATATGGTAAATATCGGTCCAAGCACTGTACCTTGAGGGATTCCAAAGTGTGACATTTCTTGATCACTATTAACATGATTGATTATCACGACTTTAAGGCATTTTTTTAAGTAATTGGCGTTTTCTTGTAAAACAATATTATTTAATTTTTTCAGTAGCATCTCATGGGATATGCTATCGAAAGGCTTTCTAAGATCAATACAAATCAAATTCGTAAATGTATGAAGTTACATTAGCAACGTAATTTTAATGCTGAGTAATTTTATACATCCAAACTGGGTAGTATTATATTATATTGTAGGAATTTTACCAATTGTTTTTTTTTTTACTATTTTTTCCAAATCTTTCCAATGTAAGTTACTTTAATTAAGATTTTTTTTTGTGAAAATTAAGAGCAAATCCATAATTTATACATGTATAATAATAACAACAATAAATCGTGCGAATTATAAGTTTTCCACAGCTGATGATAAATACTATGAGTAAAGTGTGAAAATATAGGATTTTACATCGGTTAACTTAAACTATGTCAGTCGGGGGAGGGGAGGTTGTAAGGGAACATAGGAGTGGGATAAAGGTACAAAGGACTAGAGTATATGGAAGGTGGGTTTAAGTTATCTAATTTGAGAGCGGTCGTGTAATGGATTTTAATTGAATGTCACGTATAGTTAAGTTAGAAATGTCAATGTGGTAATAATTTAAGTTGAATGAGTATGAAGATCTGTAGATAAAAGAGTTGTATTTGGAATTGGTTTTACAATTAGGGATATAAAAAGTAAGAAACTGTCTGCTGTTATGAGTTGGGATATGAAATAATAGGCGTTCCAGAAGATCAGGGCTATCAACTAAGTTGCGTGCAATAAATTAAAAAAAAAAAAAAAAACTGCGCGAAGTCTTTATTGCTAACATAAGGTAAAGAGCGGAAGTTTGGACGCTTTAAATTCTGTTTTTATGTACTGCATTGCCTGGGTTCCACAACTGAGATACGTATTCCGAAATAATGCAAACATATGAGAAGTAAAGTGTTTTGAAAGTGCTCAGTTCGTTGAACTGTTTACAGCCACAGATGACGAAACCAAGCATAGATGATGCTTTACTTACTATATGGTCGATATGTTTATTGAAATTCAATCTATTATCCAGTATTTCCCCAAGATTCTTGATTTCTGATTTAGTAGATAACCGTAGATCATTACTGGAGTAATCATCGAAAAGCGCGCGACGAAGTATTTAGAGACATTTATTTCCAGAAAGTGGGTATTGCAATACACATTCAAACGATGCAAATCATCTTGAAGCTTCTGACAATCTTCGATTGAATTTATAGATTAACAAAATTTTTCATGTCATCTGCATATTTATGAAGGTTTGTGAGCTAAAAAAACAATTACTCAATGATATAAATATTAAATAACAAAGGACCCAACAAGCTGCCTTGAGGAACTCCAGCTGTAACAGCAACAGTGTCAGATTTATATCCAGCAACCACTACTATGTGACTACGGTTGGAGATATAAGAAGAGAGTCAACGATGAAGATTGCCGTGAATACCTATTTTTAAAAGCTTTTTTGATAAGGTAGTGTGATCAACCTTGTCAAACGCTTTCAGTTTTTTACCATAATTAAAGACGGGATATATATTAATAACCTGAATTTAGTTTGTGGCGAAGGAGACACGTCTAATCCGTTAATATTAATAATTGCTAATAGGTACATTTTAACGACGAAAATCTTGAAATACCTTAGTAATTAGAAACTAACTTATTTAATGCGTTGAATGTTCTGTTATAAAATATCGCAATATACTCATATTGCGCAACTTTCAGAAACACAAATAGAAAATTGAAAACAAATTTATTTCAGTATTGAAACTAAATGCTGTTCCAAAGAGTTCAAAAATAATTGAACGCTGTGAAAATTATATGCAACCGTGAACATATTTCTTTCAATTATTAACGTGTAGGATTATTATTCATGGGAAATTAATGTTCAAAGTCGGTGTGCAAATAAATAATAGGAAATTATCATTACCAATTTAATCGGAAGATTACCATTAAAATTTTATCGATAAGTACAATCATAATGGAATATTAAATTTCAAAACAGTGAATATAATATTTACACGTGTGTAAATCAGCACTTATTGAAAAAAAAAACATTTAAATAAAATACTCCATCTCATCTCCCCGAATATTGGTTTTCCCATTTCTAGATTGATAAAGGGACCTTCGAAATCTTATTATTTTCTCAATATGGACATTTTAATATTTTACTATGCTCAAATTCGATGGTTTGGTTTTCTTTCGCTTGTTTTAGAAAATGTGAATATTTCACAGAAGTTTATGTATGAGTCTTGATAGAATATGAGCATGATTGTATTGAGCTTGCGTACAAATTTAAGAATTCATCACATAACCTGCCACATCCGGGTGTATTGCATATAAATAAACATTCGTTTTGAAGAGTTTTATCCACTGTGTACATTTGTTACTTAGTTCTTTTCATTAAACTCTTCAAAACAAAATGTCTACAGCTTGTTACATAGTTAATGCCTACGAAATACCAAAAAGAATGTAAATAGATTAATATAACAATTTTTTTTTAATTTCCCCGTCCTAATATTAGTATAAAAGCTAAGTGCTGTCAGAAAGTTGCGGGATTCATCATCGTGAAATGTCTATTCAAGTTGTGTTTTTATTCAAGCACTGAAACAACTGACCTATAATGTAATATTAACAGAACTTGAATGTTAACTTTCACATTTTAATGAAACGTTGAAATTACCGAAAACAACCCGCCCTAAGAATGTCAATTTTTATTGGTATTTTAACGTCGCTTTTTAGTGGTTTCATAGCATTGTGTTAATATGCATAGCATTATTTCATTTTAAAAAAATACGTGTGCGCAGATAAAAACATTAAAATTCAAGTGTGTATAATGGATTTTTTTAGCATAGAAACCCAAGTGAGATAGAAGTAACGTTGAGATTTTTTTTGATAGAAATGCATTATTTTACTAGTTATTTTGTGAAGAGGGTAGAACAACCCTTATCACGTCTGCTGATATGCCGGTTTCAGTGTAGAACACAGAGTCCAGAGCCCAGCATCCAGCCGCATTGTAAAAGCTCGACTTATATCGGAGAGGAAACGTTCAATTAAGCATGAGGGATGGAGCTTTATTAAAGCAATCGGTGAACTAGGAACATAAATCAGAGAACGATGTTCATTATTCATTAACTCCATCTCGGGTATTACCATAAGATTGATAAGAATAAATCTAAGATACGAAGGGAATACGCAATTCATTTCTCGATCACCGATTGTAGTGGGGAGCTGAATAGTTGAATTAATAATGTAATTAATTATTACACTAGTTGAAAGCACATCAATAGCGACGGGGAAAATTCTAATTTCACTCACGTACTAAAGTACCCACCTCTAAATATATTGCTTAAAAATTTATTAAAACCTCTACAAATATTACGATTGCGTAAAGTATTTCCATATTTTAGAATTCCCGTCTAAAAATCGTCAATTCAGAATAAGAGCATAAAATTTTATTATTTGTGCCTTTTAGATTTTCGCCCGTGTAATGAAAAATAAACGTAATGAGGAACTCAAGGCCATTTAAAAAAATATGTTAATGTTAACTAATTTTTAATCTAAATAAATTTACTGTTATTCTTTTTTTTTTAAGTTCGTTTTCATGGTTAAAATAATTGTTGAAGTATCAATTTTTTTAAGCCCACCAAAACGCACGAAATCTATGGCTTGTTGGGTGTTACGTCACACGAGTAGTCAGATTGGCCGTTCAATAGGCGGTAATCGATATTGTATGCATTCCATATAAAACGTCGATACCCTTTTTACTCAAATTAAACTCCTTTTAATTGACGGAAACATTGTTGAATATCATCGTCTCGTCACTTTTGTTGGTGCATTGTACCAAAGTGCAAAAATACATTTATATCCGCAAGTCATAAACAAGTTATCAGCCTTCCAAGAAAGTCATTGCTACGAAAAAAACCCTCAAGCTCTCTAAGCTCCCACTTGATCCAACTTTTTTAAGAACTAAGCTGGCAGACTTGGCAGTGACCTAATATGTTGGTAATGGATATACGTATTATGATACCGTCGCATATCGGATATATCGTTACCGGATCCACAGATATTAGCGTTCTGACCGTTCCGAGATATTAAACGATATTTAAGTATTCACAGTGATTTGGTACGTGATAATAATAATATTTTTATGATTTTTATAGCAACATTTTGGCGAAAAACACCTCAAGGACGCTGTACAAACGTTTTTTTCCCCGAATGATCTTTTTTCTTCACTAGTTAAATTTAATATAATATCATACTTTTCTTTTAAGCAATGCTTGTGTAAATAACCGGAGTGTACATATTACGTTCAGATGGTTATATATTTAAATGGTAATGTTTCCTAAACTGTTACAAGAAGATGCTTTATATGATAATATTACAGTGATGGTGGTTTACTTAATAGAAAAAAAATAGAGTGCATAGGGATAAATTTTGATTTAGAAGTAAAAATTATAACATAATTATTATGTATTATTAAAATTATAATATACGTAATGTACAACATGATGTAGGATATTTAACTTAAAGCATAACGGTACTAGTATAAAATGATTTTTGCCGAAAAATTAGAATTTTCAAAATCGACAAAAACTGAAGAAAGGTCAAAAATTTTGCTTTTGTTTAGTCGCGACTACAAATCCGGAGGTTTTGCGTTCAAATCCAACGTGCTCAAGTAAATTTGATTTAATAAATCTGCGTCGTTGTACAATTAATTCGTTACAAATAATGTAAATGTATAAATAGTATATTTGTGGTACGTCCCAAATTGAAAGATGCTTGAAATGGTTTTAGTCGTGTTAAGTACTTAGCTCTGAATAGCCCAGTACTTCCCCACCTTCCTCTTCCCATCGCCTTCCACTCCCCATACCTTTTATCCTCACAACATACCCCAATAAGGGATGCCACAGTCTCACTGGCTTCGGACAGTTGGGACTCTTGTGCGGTATTCTTGTGCAGGATTAAATAGGAGTATCAGGAGAATTCATAACGTGAAAGTAAACGGCAGAAGAGTGAGTCAATCAATGCAAAAATGATATGAAAAAGCCTTATGAACACCCACTATGAATAACATAATATCGACAGACTAACATATCAATTTTAGGTAATATCACAAAAGAACAGGTGTGATCAGAACTACTCCAGATGCTAACAAAGCTTGAGGGCTTAATACCTTCCTGGCTAGAATTTTTTGGATGCGATTTTAACTTTTAATGCTTTGAATTAAGTATGATGGAGAAATTAGAATCGCTTTCGTTAGTAACACATTAGATAACATTTTGTATTTCGTGATTAGTTAGTTCTCTGACGGCTTACGAAACACTCAAAACAGTTTTCTGCGCATGCGCCTGTCACGGACTTGACAAAGACAAAATGTACAACAGTTTTGAGAGAGAAATATGCTAATATTAATAGGTTTGAAATATTGAGGTATTTTAATAGCTTGAAATAAAAATAAATATACTATACATTTTGAGAAAAAATAGGTGTGAGGTGTCATGAAATCCTCCTCTTTCAGAGTAACCTAAGAAATAATCACCAAATAAACTGCAGCTAATGACATTGTTGTAATGTGGAACGGGTACAAATTATTACGCACACGAATTCGTTAAAATTGCTATGAATATATTACTAGTTCTAATTGGGCTCGAAAATTGCGCATGTGACGTCAGAAGCAGTGGTACCAACAGAACATGGTATTTTGATGGTATAGTTTTTGATTGACTTTTATAAAACGATTTATATAATCTACATATTAATAATTATATAAAATTAAAGTTATATATTCAGAATCGGCGTTTGCTGATCTATAAGAATATTTTTTTAAAATCTTTTATATTTTTCACTGGAGTTCCTTATTATCTGCGTTTCTCATGTTTTGAGAAAACGTTATCTGAAATTTTAACAATTTTTCAAATATTTGTCACTATCAAACAACTGCAACATACTGGCGTTTTTTGTATGATAATCAGTATAAAATAGTGTGCTATAAAGTTCTAAAGTACTGTTTTAGTACACGGAGAAGTTTTAACTCAAAATCACGATTTTCGTGGTTCTTTTGCATTACATGAGCGATTTATAGAATTTAGTAGGAGCGATTATCCTCAGATATTTAGAAATGATTTTTTTTCGTGACTGACATGAGAGTAGAGCACTTTTCGTTAATTCTCTTTGGTTAAGTAACAATACATTGCAGAAGGGGTGGGAGAGAGGGGGGGATACTCACAACGAGGGGTTTTATCCGAAATCTTCATACGGTTTTTGCTGTTGGGATTTGTAATACGGTTACTTGATTATTTTAGAGCCAACAGAAACAATTTTATTACACTGAGAAGTTATTCTAAATGACAAAATGAATTAATCTTTTTTATATTTGAATCACGTAATGAAAAAAAAACAAGACTCCTGACTACGCTAAAGAGCGGGAGGTATTCGTTAACGTTTCCATAATATGATGAACACGTGAAAACAATACCACACGCCTCCACGAACCTCGCCAAGACTCGCATTAAATGCGAATTGGGAACACCAAAAAAAAAAACTTTTTTTCGATATTTGGTTCAGCATTAATATTCGCAGAAATACTTGAAAGGTAAGTAGGATTTATTTATTATTATTCATACGAGTATAACGAAACCATATTATTGAACACTTATTCTTAGAATTCATGTGAATATTTTCATTTATGCATACACAATGACAATCTGGATTTACGTCAAATATTTTTTTTTTCAATGTTGTTGTCATCGAGTATGAAAAAAAAGTATCCCGTAAAATTTATAAACAACTTGCTCAAACAACAAGAAAGTGGTTTCAATATCTTGACGTAATTGGTACTTTCATAGGACGTGACTTGTTTATACAAGCTTAAACTTTTAATGGCTTAAATCGGAAAAGAAAATATTGCAAACTTCACAAATATTATTACGTCACTTAAAATTAGTCTCCAGCAACAAGTTAATCCAAATTTTTTCTGATTTTTTTTCACAGACGAGTATTAGTATGCAGGGTACTCGATGTAATGCATTTAATTAAAACGAATCAATAGGATTCATTCGAATGCATCAACCGAGTAAATTTAGATTGCTATTCAACTTTGATTGGTAAAATGGCCGTCACGAGAACCAAATGAACTAAGCAAAACTTGAAAAAGAATAATATTAAATAGCGGCAACTTCACCGGTTAAAACAACAAAGTGACAACTTTACCGGTTAAAATGTACAGTGATAACTGTTTGTTTTCCAAGATAAAGTAAATTAAAATAATTAAATAAGAAAACCGTAAATATATTATAATCAACGAACTTTTCGAGCTAATCGTAAAGTATCAAAAATGTAAAGAAATATTATTTTTTAAATAGTCTTTTAACAATATCATTACGGATCCAAGAAAGCAAACGTTTAAAACTTTAAATTTTAGAAATTAAATTCGGGTTTCACTTCTAAAAATAAGGCGTAGGCATCGTACACCCTTAAAGTTAACCCAGGCTGCCAAATTCACAAAATAATGTAGAGTTTCATCATTGGATGATGTAGATGTTGGTGATAAGATAAACATAAGATCCGGGGTTATTAACATCGCTTTATGACAAAATGATGAAGTGTTGGTAACAAAGAGAGAGCATGAGTGACAAGGGGTCTGAAGTTTATTTGACCCTTGATGATGATAAATAGAATAGGTATTAATGATGAATATTATTAGTTACCCTTATCCGACTGTATTCTGTTAAGATTAACGACTCTGCGTTAATTTATTCTGCTAGCATAAATAATATCGTGGAAACTGTTGACTTTAATGAAACTAAAGTTTTGTTTATCTCTAATTCCTCCTGTTTCCGGAATGAAAACACTAGAGATTTACCATTGTCAAGGGATGTTGGTGTTCCCATATATTGTAATCCATTTAAGTGCTAAACTTTTGGATGCCCATCTGAGGATATAAAATAATGTTTAAAAGGTAAATTAAATGTTTCGAAAGCTAACACGTCCAAACCACTTACCACAATCTTGATAATAATTATGATTATATACTAGTACACACACATCTGTTTTGCAATATTTTTAGTTCTTCTCATTATTTACACTCGTATAAGGTTAAACGTACACACACCTCAGCGATTTTTTTTTATCTGATATAAATTTACCGTTTTCATAGCAGTCTCATCGCCACATCAGCCTTGGGATCAATACTGCAGTCATCCTCAACGGAACAAGCGACTACTGCAATCATTCATATTTATTAGAATTTTCAACAATTATATAGAAAACTTAAAAATCAACATCTCAATACCCAGACTATGGAGCACACAAATGTTTCAATGTAAACATGTTAATATTATAAAATATGCTATCATACAAAGGCAAGTGCGTAGATTACTGCGCTGTGAAAGTGAAAAATCTTTTCAGAGAATCACAGCGTTTCCAATAGCTTGAAAGCTTTTAATTCCAAATAAAATTATCCGTCCTGAAAACATCTTGGAGGTTTTCAAATAAAGATATCTCCGCTAGTAAAATTGGTAGAGGAATTGATTTATCTGCGGCTCTTTCGCTTAATCACTGACTTTGAAAAATCCGTACCATTTGCAGACAAAAGACTCCAGCCACGGAGGCTGTTATTGAGAGATGTAACGGAATGGAACCATTTTAATCAAATTGTGATCTCCAATAGCTGGAGCTTTCACGGCTGATAAAATCATTCTGTCACTGGTAAGTGTCACCTCAGAACCTGTGAAACTTGAATCCTGAGTACAGCCTTTTGGGCGGCGAGGTAGGGCGGTGAAACGGGGCGGTCGCGAGGGTAGCGGGAGTAGGGCGGCTGGTAACCCCGTGAGGGATGCCCCTATCCTGATAAAAGTTAAACCAATTTGTTAACTTGATGCGGGTTTTACTCAGAATCGAGGGTTATATATTAACTTAAGACCACAGAGGAGAGTCAATCTTACAATAATGATAACTTAAAATAGCGATTGCAGACTTTTTGCAAAATGATGAATAGTTAAATTTTAGTAATGGATGTTACATGTGGTTTTTTTCAATCAGCTGTACTACGGTACCAGTGAGTAAAACCTTCTTACAATTACATTGTAATACTAACTTTGGAATTACATTTTTGCAAAATTTTCATAGTAAGTGAACGTGTTTGTTACGAATAAATGAATTTAAAATTATTTCGTATTCGCCATTTTATTAATATACACATATCTGCATGTTTC